>LR751475.1:79233-148457 GCA_902729485.2 Mus minutoides
ACAGATATCCCTCAACAGAGGAATGGATACAAAAAATTTGGTATATTTACACAATGGAGTACTACTCAGCTATTAAAAACAATATATATATGAAATTCCTAGGCAAATGGATGGATCTGGAGGCCATCATCCTGAGTGAAGTAAGCCATTCACAAAAGAACTCACATAACATGTACTCACTGATATGTGAATCTTAGCCCAGAAACCTATACTACCCAAGATACAATTTACTAAACACATGATTCTCAAGAAGAAGGAAGATCAAAATGTGGACACGTCACCCCTTCCTAGAATTAAGAACAAAGCACACATTGAAAGAGTTAAAGAGATCATGTGTGAAGCTGATTCCAAAGGATGGACCCAATGACTGCGGCTGCCAGTGATCCATCCCACAATCAGCCACCAAACATAGACACTATAGCATATGCCAGCAAGATGGTCCTGAAAGGGCCCGGATATAGCTGTCTCAGGGGAAAATATACCAATGCCTGGCAAACATGGAGGTGGAAGCTCACAGTCAGCTATTAGATGGAACACAGGATTCCCAAGGAAGAAGGAGCTAGAGAAAGTACCCAAGGAGCTGAAGGGGTCTTCAACCCTCTAGGTGGAAGAATAACCATGAACTAACTAGTACCCCCTAAGCTCATGTCTCTAGCTGCATATATAGAAGAGGATGGCCTATTTGGCCATCAGTGGGAAGAGAGGCCCCTTGGTTATGCAGACTTTATATGCCCCAGTACAGGGGAACGCCAGGGCCAAGAAGTGGGAGCGGGTGGGTAGGGGAGCAGGGCTGGGAGGGGGGAGGGTATAGGGAACTTTCTGGATAACACTTGAAATACAAATGAAGAAAATATCTAATAAAAGTTGAAAAAATAAAATAAAATTTAAAAAGAGAAGAAAATGATGTCTTTTTGCCATTGGATGGTTTTGGCTTCTTTGTCAAATATCAAGAGCTCACAGGAGTGGGTTTATTTCTGGGTATTCAATTCTATTCCATTGATCTGTCTGTCTCTGTGTCAATACCATGTTTTTATTGTTTTTGTTTTTATTTTATCACTATTGCTTTATAGGACAGCTTGAGGTCTAGGATGGAAATTCCCCCTGGAAGTTCTTTTATTTTTGAGAATTATTTTCACTATCCTGGGTGTTTTATTATTCCAGATGAGGGTAGAATTTCTCTTTTCAGCCCTGGGAAGAATTGACTTAGAATTTTGATGGCTATTGCCTTGTATCTGTAGAGTGCTTTTGGCAAGATGACAATTTTTCTATGTTAAACCTGCTGATCCATGAGCTTGGGAGATCTTTCAGTTTTCTCAGGTTTTCTTCGAATTCTTTTTTCAGAGACTTGAAGTTCTTGTCATACTGATCTTTCACTTGCTTGGTTAGAGTTACACCAATATATTTTATATTATTTGGGACTTGAAGGGTGTTGCTTCTCTAAGTTCTTTCTCAGCCAGTTTATAGTTTTTGTAGAGGAAGTATACTGATTTGTTTGAGTTATTTTTATATCCTGCCACTTTGCTGAAGTTGTTCTTCAGGTGTAGGAGTTCCCTGATGGAATTTTTGTGGCAGCTTATGTATCATACCACCCACAAACAGTGATACCGTGACTTCTTTTTTTCAATGTTTATCGCTTTGATCATTTTTTGTATGATTGCTCTAACTAGAATTTCCGGTTCTATATTGCATAAACAGAAGAGAGTAGGTAACCTTGTCTTGTTCCTGATTTTAGTGGGATTGCTTCAAGTTTCTCTGTCTGTTGGGTGCTGGTTCACTGTATATTGCTTTTATGATGTTTAGGTATGTGCCTGGAATTCCTGATCTTTCCAAGACTTTTAACATGAAATCGTGTTGTATTTTGTCAATTGCTTTTTCAGGATATAATGAGATGATCATTTATGGTTTTTTTTCTTTCTTTCTTTCTTTCTTTCTTTGAGTGTTTTTTTTTTTATGTAGAAGATTATGTTGATGGATTTCCATTTCTGTATAATGCACCATCCCGACATCCCTGGGATGAAGTCTTATTCATTTTATGATAATTTTATTGAATATTTTTTGCATTTTTTAAGGGAAATTAGTCTGAAATTTTCTTTGTTTAGTCTTTGTGTGGTTTTGGTATCTGCTTAACTGTGGCTTCATGGAATTAATTAGGTAATGTTCCAGCTGTTTCTATTTTGTGGAAAAGTTTGAGAAGTATTGGTATTAGGTCTTCTTTAAGGTCTGTTAAAATGTGTGCTAAAACCATCTGCCCCTGGGCTTTTTGCTTTTTTGGTTGGTATACTTTTGTTGTTGTTGTTGTCATTGTTGTTTTGTTCTTCAAGACAGGGTCTCTTTGTATAGCCCTGGTTGTCCTGGAACTCACTCTGTAGACCAGGCTGGCCTTGAACTGAGAAATCCGCCTGCCTCTGCCTCTCAATGCTGGGATTAAAGGCCTGTGCCACCACTGCCCAGTGGTTGTTATACTTTTAATGACTCCATTTCCTTTGGAGTTATGGGACTATTTATATAGTTTATTTGTTCCTAGTATCCTTATTACATGTCATCTGTCTGGAAAACCATCTCTTTCATCTAGATTTTCCAGTTTTGTTGAGTACAGTTTTTTTGCAGTAGGATATGGTGTTTGTTTTTTTTTTTAATTTCCTCAGATTCTGTTGCTATGTCTCACTTTTCATTTCTGATTTTCTTAATTTGGATACTGTCACTATGCACTTTAGTTAGTTTTGCTAACGGTATATCAATTTTGCTGATTTTCTCAAAGAACCATCTCATAGTTTCATATAAGTTTGTATAATTCTCTTTGTTTCTAATTGGTTGGTTTCAGCTCTGAGTTTATTTCCTGCCATCTATTGTTCTTGGGTGTATTTGCTTCTTTTTCTTCTAGAGTTTTCAGATGTGCTGTTAAGTTGCAAGTGTAGGATCTCTCCAATTTCCTTATGAAGGTACTCAATGTTATGAATTTCCCTCTTAGCACTACTTTCATTGTGTCCCATAAGTTTGGGTATGCTGAGCTTTCATGTTCATTAAATTCTAGAAATTCCTTAATTGATTTCTTTATTTCTTCCTTGACCAAATTACAGTTAAGTAGAGAGTTGTTCAGTTCCCATGAGTATTTGGGCTTTCTATTGTTTTTCTTGTTATTGAAGACCAGCCTTAGTGGTCTGATAGAATGCATGGGATTTTTGCAATTGTCTTGTATCTGTTGAGGCTTGTTTTGTGTCCAGTTATATGTTCAATTTTGTAGAAGGTCCCATGAGGTTCTGAGAAAAAGGTATTTTGTTTTGTTTTGTTTTGTTTTAGGGTGAAATGTTTTATAGATATCTATTAAATACATTTGGTTCATAATTTCTCTAAGTTTCACAGTGTCTCTGTTTCATTTCTGTTTTCCTAATTTGTCCATTGGTTAGAGAAGAGTATTGAAGTCTCCCACTATTATTATTTGAGGTTCAATGTGTTTTTTGAGCTTTAGTAATATTTCTTTCACAAATGTGGGTGCCCTTGCATTTGGGGCAGAGATGTTCAGAATTGAGAATTCATCTTGGTGTTTTGTTTTTTTTTTCTGTTGATGGATATGAAGTATCCTTCCCCATCTCTTTTGATCACTTTAGTTCAAAGTGTATTTTATTGAATACTGCAATGACTATTCAAGATTGTTTCTTGAGACCATTTACTTGGAAATTTTTTTCCAGCATTTTGCTCTGAAGTAGTGTCTGTCTTAATGACTGAGGTGTGTTTCCTGTATGCAGCAAAATGCTGGGTCCTGTTTACCTAACTAGTCTCTTAGCCTATGTCTTTTTATTGGGGAATTGAGTCCATTGATGTTGAAAGATATAAAGACTAATGATTGTTGGTTCCTGTTATTTTTATTGTTAAGGGTTGTATTATGTTTCTGTGGTTCTCTTCCTTTGGGGTTGTTGTGAGATGATTAATTTCTTAGTTTTTCTTCTGTGAAGCTTCCCTTCTTATGTTGGAATTTTCTTCCTATAATCGTCTGTATGGCTTGATTAATAGAAAGATACTGTGTAAATTTGGCTTTGCCATGGAATATCTTGGTTTCTTCATCTATGGTGATTGAGAGTTTTGCTGGGTTTAGTACCCTGGGATGGCATCTGTGTTCTTTTAGTGTCTGTATGACATCTTTCCAAGATCTTCTGAGTTTTGAAGTCTCTTTGAGATCTCTGAAGTAATTCTGATAGGTCTGTCTTTATATGATACTTTAGGTTATTCCCTTAAAACTTTTAATATTCTTTCTTTGTTCTATGTAGTTAGTATTTTCATTATTATGTGACTGGTGGAATTTCTTTTTTGGTCTAATCTATTTGGTATTCTGTCTACTTCTTGTACATTTGTAGGGAAGTTTTCTTCTATGAATTTGTTGAAGATGTTTTCTGTCCCTTTTTATTGGGAATCTTCCTTCTCTCTTTTCCTATTATTCTTAGGGTTGGTTTGTTCATTGTGTCTTGAATTTCCCGGATACTTGGGTTTAGGAGCTTTTGCGAATTTATATTTTCTTTTACTGTTGTGTAAATATCTTCTATGGTATCTTCTACACCAAAGATTCTCTCTTCTATCTCTTATATGTTGGTGATGCTTACATCTGTAACTCCTGATATCTTTCTTAGGTTTTCCATTTTCCTGGTTGCTTCCTTTTATGATTTCTTTATTGTCTCTATTTCCATATTTAGATCCTATATTTTCTTTCATTTCCTTCAACTGTTTGATTATGTTTTCCTGTATTTCCTTAAGGGATTTGTGTATATCATGTTTAAGAAGTCTACTTGTTTACCCATTTTCTCCTGTATTTCTTTAAGGAAGTTATTTATGTCCTTCTTAAAGTCCTCTGTCACGTTAGTGAGATGGGCTTTTAGGTCAGAATTTTGCTTTTCAGGTGTATTAAGGTTTCCAGAGCTTGCTGTGGTAGGAGTAGTGGATTCTGATAGTGCCAAGTGGGTTTGTGTTCTGTTACTGATATTCTGTACCTGCCTCTCACTATCTGGTTATCCCTGGTGTTAACTGGTCTTGCTATCTCTGACTAGAGCCACTCTCTCATTTGAGCCTAGTTATGGTGGACCTCCTCAAGTTAGACTTTCTTTGTGGGAAAGATTCTGGAGCATCTGTGAGTCTGTCAACCTTCTTGTGAGGGACCTCCTGGGAGTCAAGCTGTGTCTAGGTGTGGGAGGGTGTCTGCAGCACCAGATCTGCACCAGGAAGAGTTGCAGTTCTGGAAGGAAGATATGTCTCCAGGATGGTAGATAGGTCCTGCATCTACTTGGTCCTGTGGGGGTGGGGGGATTGGGAGTGGAAGGGCAGTTCCCAGTTAGACCAGGTATTGGTGAAAGGGTCTCATCCATGAGATTCTGGTTGTTACAGAACCCCTGGAGTTCAAACTGTCTGTCCATGTGGGAGGGGATCTGGAGAGGCATATCTGTCCCCAAAAGTTACTTTTCAATATTAAATATTTAAATATATTAATATATTTAAAAGATGAACAGGAAACCTCTTAAGGAGAATAACACTGTTGGTAGTGCTAGCTCATTACCCAATTGAGGAAATCTCTGAAATATTGTGAAACTTACAAGGTAAAAATGCTATAAACAAATATAAGAACAGGGGAAAAGGCACAATGCAAAATGTGTTGCTTCTACTTCTCTCAAGGTAGTGATAATATATCACTGGAATCAACTCAGCCTGGAATGGAGCAACTACATTAGGAGCAGTGCAATTATAATCTTGTCTTATAAAACAATTGAAAATATTTTTTGAAGTTTATATCCCAGTTTTCTCTGAAAGTCAAGTAAGGATGAATATGAAAGCGATGAGAAAAGAAAAAGTTGGTATCTTAGACAACAAATCATTGTCTGTATTCTAGCAGAGTCTTAGATGCTATGGAACAAAAAAGCAGATTCAAACACAGAATTAAAATATTAGTTATAATCTATCTATCTATCTATCTATCTATCTATCTATCTATCATCTATCTATCTATCAACTATCTTTCCTCCTCTCTCATTGTGTGTGTGATTTGAATGAGCTATGTAAGCTTTGGAGACCTTTTAGAAAGATTACAGTGGATTTCAACATGTGGATTGCAACCCATCAGGATCACCTAAGACCATTAGAAAGTTTAGATATTTATATTTCAGATCATAACAGTAGTAATTTTACAGATATGAAGTAGAAAAAAAATTTTTATGATGGGTGATAAGAAAGATGAGGGACTAGATTAAAGAATCTAAGCATTAGGAAATCTGAGAAGCACTGGGCTAGGAGGAGTAGGTGTAGCCTTGATAGAGGAAGTCAGGTAAGATACTGGCAAGGATATGGAGAATGGGGAACACTCCTTCGTTTTTGGTAGGATTGTAAGCTGCTGCAACCATTCTGGAAATCAGTTTTGTGGTTCCTCAGAAAATTGGACATAATACTACCTAAGGACCCAGTTCTACCAGTCCTGAGCATATACCTAGTAGATGCTCCAACATGCAATAAAGACACATGCATCACTATGTTCATGACAGCTTTATTTATTATAGCCAGAAGCTGGAAAGAACCCAGATGTTCCTCAACAGAAGAACAGATACAAAAATGTGGTATATTTACACAATGGATACTACTCATCTATTAAAAACAATGAATTCATGAAATTCTTAGGCAAATGGATGGAACTAAAAAATATAATCCTGACTCAGGTAACCCAATCACAAATGACCACACAAGGTATGCACTCACTGATAAATGGATATTAGCCCAGAAATTCGGATTACCCAGTATACAATTCACAGACCACATGAAGCTTAAGAAGGAGAAAGATCAAAGTTTGGATACTTCGGTCCTCCTTAAAAGCAGGATCAAAATACCCATGAGTTGGGGATACAGAGACAAAGTATGGAGCAAAGACTGAAGGAAAGGCCATGCAGAGACTGCCCTACTTGGAGATCCATCCCATATACAGTTACCGAACCTAGACACTATTGTAGATGCACCTAATTGCTTGCTGACAGGATCCTGATATAGGTGTCTCCTGAGAAATTCTGCTAATGTCTGACAAATTCAGAGGTGAATGCTCTCAGCCATCCATTGGACTGAGCATGGTGTCCCCAATGGAGGAGCTAGAGAAAGGACCCAAGGAGCTGAAGGGTATGTAGTCCCATTGTAGGAACAATAATATGAACCAACCAGTATCCCCAGAATTCCCTGGGACTAAAGCACCAACCAAAGAATAAACATGGAGGAACCCATGGCTCCAGCTGCATATGTAGCAGAGGATAGCCTTGTGGGACATCAATGAGAGGAGAGGCTTTTGGTCCTGAGGGCTCAAAGCTCCGGAGTAGGAGAATTCCAGGATCAAGAAGCAGGAGTGCATAGGTCGGTGAGTAAGGGAATGGGGTATGGAATTGGGGGGGTGGTAGAGGGGAAACCAGGAAAGAGGATACCATTTGAAGGGGAACACCAGGGCCAAGATGTGGGAGTGGGAGGGTAGGGGAGCAGGGCAGGGGATGGGGGAGGGTATAGGGGACTTTCGGTATAGCATTTGAAATGTAAATGGAGAAAATATCTAATAAAAATTGGAAAAAAGACAATAGCTAATAAAAAAAAATGTCCATTATAATTCCTAGTGCACATGTTCTGCTTTCTACATGTCAATCAAGATGTTAACCTTTCAGTAACTTCTTTTTCAGTCACTGTGCATACTGCTTGCTGCCATACTTCCCCAACATGCCAGACCTTTATCCCTCTGGGTCTGTAAGCACAAGTTAACCCATCCTTCTGTAAATTTCCTTGTTCATGGTGTTGAATTACAGAAACAAGAAGATAGCTACTACTGTGTGTGTGTGTGTGTGTGTGTGTGTGTGTGTGTGTGTGTGTGTGTATGGTTATGTGCCATAGCATATTTATCAATATCAGAAAAAATCATTAGTTGTAAATCTTTGGTTCCACCTAGTTTGAAGAAAGTTCCTTTGATGCTCTTTGCTACATATTCTAGGCTACTTGGCCTTCAAGTTTCCAGCTTTACCTGACTCTCCAACCTTCCAGTAGGAACACTGGGATCACTGACAAAAAAAGTCATCATGTCTGGATTTCAAATGGTCTTCAAACCTTTATTCACGCAGTTGAGTTTCTAATGTTGTGCCCCACTGGCCTTTCTCCATAAGCCCAGAATTAAGCTCAAAGACCCTATGTTGTATGCAGATGGTGGACACCACTATGAATTTACAAGTGCTATAGTTAAGAAAGACAGTGGGATTCCTGCTTAAATGCTTACTTGAGAAAGGCTCAAGCCACTTGTATTTTCCTGGGATTTATTAGTTATAAAACTGATTTCTATACCCATTCATCCCTTTGAATACCTCTCAGTAGGATGGATAATCTTGGGTTAATTTACAAGAAACTTGGCTTTCTCTCTTTAGCTTTAATAGCAGCCTATTCAGTGACTAAAGCCTTAGAGTGGTTCCCAGGATTCAAAAATTCTGAATTATTTCTGGACTTGTTTATCTGTTTGCCTGGATTTATTCTTGAAGTTTATAAATAAGTACCCAGTAAATGGCTTCCCTGATGATGCTTAAAGACTTCTACAAAGGTATTTAGCTATGTGTTTATCATACTTTTCATAGATTGAAACCAAAATATGTTAAGCCAAGATTTATATTCCTAAGCCTAAAGTGCTGTCTATAGCAACTCAGCCTGGGGGAGAAGTGCCAAATTATAGATAGATGTCTCTGAATGAGAAGGAAGATCAGTTCTTCCCAGTAAATCAACAAAGTTTTCTTTACACATATGGTGAAAGATTTTCTGTTGGTTTGGTTTGTCGAGATGTTTTATTTTGTTTTGATTTTTTTCCTTTTTCCTAAAAGGAAGTTTTTGTTGAAATAATGGCATCATCCCCAGACCATGTACAATAAAATGTCTGTGTGCAATTGTTCATCTTCTCCCCACATCCAATACTTCTCAGATATACTACTGCTTCTAAATGAACATGGTAAGAACATAGCACTAATCTTGTCATACTGTCAACCATTTCCAGTCTCTCTTTAGAGTTCCAGAAAAAGGGTGTTGACGGTACCCTAGCATGCAGTAATAGTCTTTACTGTAACACAAAGGATGGGAAGGAAGGAAGCTAAAAACTGCATGGTGTAATTGTAGCTTAATGTATTTTATTACAGCTGGGAATTGACTTGCCTAAAACACAGGAAACCAGTACATTTCAGTAAACAAACGCTGAAATGAGAACCAATTCTGTGTTATATGTAGACAGTCACTGCTTGACTAATTGAAATTACTCTATACTATAAATGTTGTTTTTGCAATTTGAAGACAGCCTAAATAATTACATCTAGTGTCTTTTATTCTTGGTAAAATGATCAAGTTTTTGAGTTCAGAAACATTTTCTGAAGTTGTTAACTTTACTAAATCTGTGTACTTGCTCCATCCCTATTTAAAACAGACATTTTTCTGAAGGAGATAGCTAATCTGGAAAGTAGAGTTTCCTTACTTAAAAAGCACATACAGGAGGAAAGCTCTAGACTGTCCACCTCTTCCTTTGTTGCCATAACTCACACTTTTGTATTTTGTTTAATTAGTATATAAATGTATTTTGAACATCTAAACTCTACTTATGTGACTATCAGAAAAAATAGCAATACTGTTTTAAAGTTATAAAAATTTTCCTGTTAACAATATTTACTTGGTTAAAAGAGAGAGAAGAAGAAATGAAATCCTGTCACAGGCAGGTGGAAGGAAACCACAGGCAGGACTGTGGCACCAGCAAGCTAATGAGTCCATGTCTATGGAAATTGAATCATTAATATTTCATCAAGGCAGCTTCAGAGCAATTCAAGAACCAGCTCCCAGGAATTCAATCAGCAAGTTCAATGAATTGTTGAGCTTAAAATACCAGGAGGGCAGAAACATACATATATTTGGCGTGTCGCATATTTAAGCATCCTGAAGTGACACACATATGCACAGAAATACAGGTACATGTATTAAAGCTATCATTTATTTAAGATAATCTAGTTTTAGGCTCAAACTATAGTCTTTTCTCTTTTGATTTTACTTCATTCTTTCTCAGAAAAAAAATATCTGAATATGATTATTTTTCTTAATGTTATTTTCTTTTTGTTCAGTACCAGCCTTGAAAAACAAGTTAGCCATAAGAGTCAGCTATAGCTGCCCCACAGGTAATCTAGTGCTTATCAGTAGAGGCCCCTTCATCAGTTAACAGAATGTAAAGATGGCTCCCTAGGAACTATGCTAAGTCAGGAAAATGAGGAGAACAAATGTTTAATGAAGAAAGGGCAGTTAGTTTGGGCTCTAATACCTGATTTAACATGTAAAATACACATTGAGACAGCTCAGTTAGGAAAATAGTTTCAAATTACCATGTCAACTAAGTAATTGGTCTTTGAATGTCCCTAAACACAAACCTATAAATAATTTTATTTTCATTTTGGATCAATGTCTTGTAGCCCTTGTCTAACTAACCTGTATTGATGTCTTTTTAATTAAACCATTCGTGGTATGCTCACTTGGCAGTGGGGCATACTGAGTGTTCATGCTAGGAATTCCAGATAAGGTAATTATGCTATGTGTCACTGTCATGATTAATGTGTGACAGCTGTTATGACAGCTGTGCCACTGTTTTGTCACAATACTCTGTTCATCCATAACAAAATTAGCTGTCATACCCAAAGGTACACACCTGCTGCTATTTCTTTCTGAAGTCAACAATGAGAAAATCAAGAGGGAAAATTACATGATCTCTATGACAAACAAGAAAAATGACATCTTGGGGGTTTTTGTTTTGTTTTGTTTTATTTTTTTTCTCCTTTAAATGATGATATAACCTGCTTGCTTTGGAAATGCAGATAGCTCAGCTCCAGCAAGCAAGCTGTCAAAAGAAGCCAATTCACCACTAATCTAGCTAACAAGGCTTCAGTGTACAAAGGTTTGCTTCATCATTTGGATCTGCCTTGTCAGGCAAGTCTTTTAGATGTTTCCTAAATCAGGACAGGCTGAAGCTGTCTCTACCTGTCAGGGTGAGAACCTGCAAATGCAGAGTTATTATAGAAAGTGCGAGAATGACTTATGCTTTCTTGTGAGAATCAGTCAAGTGGAGCAAAACAGCAGCCCTTACTCCATCTCCGTCAAGTCTGCCTTGCCCTTTCCCCTGCCTATACCGACATGACACATTTCCAATTGGGCTAGATGCTTTCAAGAGCTAACTGCAAATAAAGACCTAAATTAACAGATGATGGTAGTTATTAATGTTACATACCATTGTTTAGTGAAGTGTTCTAAAACTATAGAAGACTCTGGTGTGAGAAGATATATGGCTACAAATGTTCTATAGCTGTGGGTGAAGTTGACACTAAATAAAGCCCACATAGATGTCTGTTCACAGTGAAAAAAAGAAATATTGTAGCAACAAAGACTCTCAGTGACAACAAAATAAAATAGACAAGATATTTATATTTAATGATTTATTTATCTGAATAAACAGATGCATGTGTGAGGACCAAATGACAATATGGAGAACCCATTCTCTCTTCTTACTGTGTGGGGTCTTAGAGACTGCAGTCTAGTCATCAGGCTTGGCAGCAAGCACCTTTAGTTGGTGAGTCATCTAGCTGGCCCTGAATATGTATATTTAAGTGAGTATTGAATGCTGAATATTGAAAAATAAATGAAAAACAGCTATAACAATTGCAATACACTGAGATATTGATTAATCATTTCCAAAAACTTAAGCAGCAAATACAGTGAGCCCTTTTAATATGACACTTTCAAAATCATGTCCATCTTTATCATTTACTGGGCTTCCTGTCATAAAACAAAGAGAATAGGAAACTATTCCTAACCACTAGAATCAGAATGAAATATGTTCTCTCACCTACTGATGGCATCATAAGCCCTCAGCCCTTAGTCAATAAAGATTTAACTTAGAATATTTACCAATAATTAGTTTTATTTTGTCCTTACTGCTCTACATGGGTAGAATAAACCTTTTGAAAATGAAATTAAAAGATAAGAAAATTATCTGTTTAACAGATTCAGATTAGGACCCCCACACTTTGCTCACTGCTAGAATCTAATCATCTCTGTGCTCAGAAAGAGGCTTTTCCCTTCAGTTTTGATGAACATTTCCTTTCTGGTTCAGTCTAAGGGAGTCAAGAATATTTTTTGGCATGTGTTACTCCAAAGCTTGGGGCCCCTATTATCTGCCTCATATGGGGCCCATGATAAGCTTTGATCTTTGAAACTGTGCTAGAATTCTTCTGAGAATCAATCTGGTAAAGAGATTTTTGTAGTTGAAAGGCTTTTTAATCACTGTTTTAGTTTCCTGATTAGTATAGTGTATTTAAGTTATTGATTTCTTTCTTGGTTTAACTTTTGTTTAAATGATTCTAGATGTCAGTTTTTTGTTTTTTGTTTTATTTTCTAACTGAATGGAGCTTGGAATTTTATAAAATTCTGAATTTCTCTGTTGTCTATTGCAATATTTCTCTGTTCATAGTTGATTGTATCAATTATTTGTTTTGGTTAATTGACTTAATGGTCTGTTAATAAAAAGAATCAGCTATTAAAGTCATTAATTCTTTCTTGCTTTCTTTTATTTAATTTAGCTAATTTCTACTATGATTTTTATTAGTTCCTTCTGTCTACTGGGTTTAGATTTCATATTTTTTCTGATTTTTCTAAAATTTTAGTTACATTATTAAGTCATTGTTATATTCTTTATGAATTTTTCCTGTCATACATTTTATCCTAGTTGCAGCTCCCCCTACTATCTTGAGTCTCTGGACTGGCCAGCCTCCGGTTACTGGCCATCCAGGTAGTGTCAGGCATGAGCGCCTTTTGGTGGAATGGGTCTAAATGTAGACCAATCATTGGTTGGCCACCCCTACAAGTTCTGTGCCAGCACTACTCCAACACACCTTATAGTCAGGACACATTGTAGGTCAAGATTTTGTGGCTGGGTTGCTGTGCCATTCCCACTGATGGAAAACTTAACTGGTTGTTGAAGACAGGAAAATCAGGCTCAGTATTCCCCATTACTAGGAGTTTTCACCAGGTTTACTGTCATAGACTCCATGGAGTTTCTATTGCAGTGTGTTTCATTAACCCCCCAAATGTCCTCCAATTCCAGTTGACTCGCTCATACTCGTCCCCAACAATGTGTGCCCTCCTGGTGCCCCTTATTCCCATCAGTCCTTTTCTATGGCTACTTGTAAGGCATCCCAGATTTTTCTGTGTTGTGTCTAAATTTTAATGTAATTTCAGAAAATCATTTAAATTAGTTTCTTGATTTCTTCTTTGACCTATTCATCATTCAACACTAACTTGCTTGTTCTCTATGGAATTTGTTTGTTGTTGGTTGTTGCTGGTTTTTTTTTTTCTTTCATCAGATAAAATACATGTACTTATTTCAATTTTTCCATATTTGAGATTTGTTTTATTTCCCAGGATGTGGTATATTTTAGAAAAGTTTCTAAAATGGGGTGCTAAATATAATGTTTGATGTTTATGTAAAACATTCTGTTTATATTCTGCTCATTTTCTATATAATTCTATATAACTTTTACATTTTTCTTTCTATGATGATGACTGAAATGGAAGTTTCTGGATATGGCAGATAATGCAGACTTACGTGATGTTTTGCTGAAGCAAGGACCATGGCAGGACACACGATGTTTGGAGAGAGCATAAGACTCAATGGACAGTTATGGCACTCTTTCATAGCTACACTTGCAATGCTTCCTTTGTCTCAAATCTTTGTCTTCACTGATCTTTGCTTCATTGAAAGAGGCACAGCAGAGAACTGGTGTCCCTGGATGGTCCTGGTCACTGCCACTGGCAGTGACAGAGCCCTGGTGGCTTCTCCTGGATTGTGTAACTGCTGCTGATTTATGTTTGGTATCCTGATGCTACCAAACTGAACTGCTAGTATCCGAACAAACAAATTAAAACTGCCTCAGAGAACTACTTCTTAACAGGTCCACATCCCCTTATTCTATTTATCATCTTTTCTCCCCTAACTTTTGGTGGTGGGCTAGATGTGGGGACAAAGCATATAGTATCACTTACTAAAAGGAGGTTTTAAAAAATCTAAGCCTACAATGACCTGCTGGAGAAAGTGGAGTATTAAAATCACCTATTATTACTCAGGGAGAGTTGATTTGTGTTTTGAATTAAAATATTGTAATTTTCATGAAACTGAGTGCACCAGAAATTGGTACAATATCTTATTTGTTAATTATTCCCTTAATTTGAATGAAGTGTTCTTCTGTATTTCTTTTTATTTGTTTTAGGTTGTTAGCTATTTTCTTACATTTTAGGATACCTGCTTGAATCTTGAAATGCTTTTTTTTTTTAAATTTTTATCCTTAAATTTTAAGTTGTTACCTATCCCTAAAGGTAAAATCAATTTCTTGAAGATGACAAAACCATGGGATTCATTAGCTAAAAAATTCAGAAACCCTTGCCTTTTGATTTTGAAGTTGAGGACATTAAAAGTTAAAGTCATTAATGAGAGATGTGTGTTGATTGATGTCATTTTGTTGTTTTTATTGCTGTTTGTGGTTTTGGTCATAATTTCAGTTTTAACTTCATTTGTTTTCTTTCTATGATTTGTTGACTATGGCTATTACTCTCTTCAGTCTAAAATAGTTCTTCCAGTAGTTTCTGTGGAGCTGTATTTGTAGACATGAATTCCATGTGTCTGTTTCTAGCATAGAAAAACATTTTTCTCCTTTAACTATGGTAGATAGTTTTTGCTAAGAATAGTACTTTAGGTTGATATCTGTGGTTGTTTAAATTTGAAATACAGTGTTCCATTTACTTCTGACTTGTAATGAATGTATCTTTTGATAAATAAAATGTAACTCCAAAGGGTTTTCCCTTAAATATGACTTATTTATCTCTGTAGCTTCATCAACCTTCTGTTTTTTTCTATATATTCGATCTTTTAATTGAAATATGCTATGTTTTCTGGTCCTGTCTGTTCATTGTTCTGAATATTCATTTGTATAGCAGTTTGTGCTTCCTTAATTTAGTGACATTTTCTCCTATGATCATGTTGAGGATTTCATTTATATCATTGACTTGAGATACTTCAAAGTCTATCTATAGTTTCAAATTTTTGTCTTTTCTAGGTGCTGTACATTTTTTGCACATACCTTTGATGTGCTTTTAATCTTTTCATAATCTTTCAAAAGAAAGGGAAATTCAAATGTTCAACTTTATTGTCCGGTTCTAATATCCTGTCTTCTGCTTGATCCTTTCTAATGCCTTCCTCTAAGGTTTCTAATTGTTGTACTGAATTTCTCAACTTCATCATTTCAACTGAAGTGTGTAAATATTTCGGTATCTGTTTTCAATTTGTCTTTCAAATCCTGAATTGTCTTCAGCATTTTATCCAGCTGTGGTTTTAGGTTATCTTGGATTTTACTCAGGTATTTATTCTTACCTGCTTTAGTTTTCCTGAAGTGTTTATTCATGCCCTCATTAAAATCTTTAATTTTGTTGCTGAAATTGATAGTGCTCTAAATTCTTTGTTCTGGTTTTCTTCTAGGTAATTCTACTTGGAGAACTTTGCTACACAATTGGTAGATTTGAGTGAGAATATAATATTTGGGCCTTTTACACTGGTGTGTTTTTTGATATGTGGCCTGGACTTAGGAGATTCTTTCAATGGTTGTGTATCTGATGAGAAATTCCAGTCTCTCTTTGTTGAATGGAATTTCTGGTTTGTTTGTTTGTTTGTTTGTTTGTTTGTTTGTTTGTTTTTTCGAAGCTTCGTTAATATCAGATCACTTATAAAAACTGATATTCAGTCCTCCAAATGCTCCATACTGATTCTAGATTAGAGAAAATGGGCCAATTTCAAATCAATGGTAAGCAAGGAAGCATGGGACAAATGGGTAGGTCTTCTCTGGCTAGTGTGCTGGCTCTGCTACCCGAACTCTACATAGGAGTGTGAGAATAGAGTAGTGGGTTAAGGTTTTGGACATTCTGCAGGCTATGCAAGTGTACAGGCTATGTGACCAAGACTAGGTCTGAGGTTCATTTCACTAGATTTTGTTCTAGAGTACAGGTAGTCAACCTAGAATTGGTCTGGGAAGTGGAGGTAGTATATTTTCGTGTGGATTAGGGTACACACTGAACTGTGCTGAAGCACAATGAGATGGGCTGTACCATGGCTATGCCTAGACTTGGAAGATGTTGCTGGAGAAGCCAAGAGTTCTACATCTTGATCTGCAGGTATCAAGGAAAGACTGGAGTATACTTTGAGCATAGGAAAGCTCATTTCAAAGCCCACCTGCACAGTGACACACTTCCTCCAATAAGGGCACACCTCCTAATGGAACTACTCCCTACAAGCCAAGCATTCATACAAATGAGGGTATGGAGAGCCATTCCTATTGAAAGCACCACAGTGCCAGAAAATAAACATTCAGGAAACTCACTGGACTGGGCCAGTACATGAGGTTGTCATGGATTAGGAAGTAGAGCAAACTGGCTATAGTCTGGAAAACTCACCAGGCTGGGTTGGTGCACGGAATGATTCAAGTCAAGTCTGGAGTTTGGAGGTGACACATGGTGGCACAGGTCCAGTGAGACAATATTGACTATATCTGGCCATTTGGACTAGGCAGGTAGGCAGAATAGGGTCTCAGACAACTCAGGCTGGGTAACATGAACGACCAAGGCTAGGACAGGGTATTAAGAGCTGGACTAAGTCATTCTTGTCAATAGCTATAGGGGTTTATGAAATGTCTTTCTGCTGCTTGAGAAGGAATCTACAGAAAGTCCAGATAGCACAAAACAAAAGGCAATAGTTGTTTTATGAGGATGTAATTTTTGCAAAAGATAAATTACAATAGAGGATGGCTGTCTTCCTAACCTTTCAAAGTTCTATGAAGGTAGCAACTATGACAGATGTAGTCACAGAAATAGCAGTGCAGTAGATAGGCTGGAGATAACTGAAAGCTAAAATGTAGAACTATGTAATGAGGATGTAAATGTTTAGAAGAGAATGATATGAGCAGTAAGAAAAGGCAATTATAATTAGCCACTAGGGAAAAAAAAAGACATGCTTCAAACCCCATTAGACTCCTGACAAGCTTCACTGTAGTTAAGAAGAAGCAAAACATAAAAAAGTCATAGAATTTGAACTTTATATATTAATTCCATTGCTTTAAACCAAGCTAATGGCTTAAATATTTTGGCTCAGCATATGTGTTCAGTTCCTTTCAAGCTATAAATATGGGTATTAATAGGAGGAAACTGAAATCATCCCTTAGTAGATAATTTATTATTCTTGATAAAGTTATATTATAGAAGCCCATTCCACTCATAGATCTAACACCTGGTATTTAATAATTAATCTGATATTTTCCTTTATAATTGAAAAAATGTTCTTCAAAAAACATTGCTTATTGGTTTTCTCTGATACCATCTCTGATCCTCAGACAGAAGGTTTCAATGTTTAGCTAATGTAAAGGAAAAAGTGATACTTTGCTGCAACAAAATTCATAACTTGGGTTTTGTTTATTTGTCTTTATCTTCAACATCAGAAAAGCTCTTGTCAACAAATCAGTATCCTCTAAATCCCTTCTTAAACAGTTGTGCTAAAGTCAAGCAGAATCTTGGTGGACAACACAAATTAGTTAACACTTTAATTCCTGTTTAAAATTTAAGAACTAAATTATACTGGCATCCTTGTCATCTGGTTTGAGATGGAGTACTGCCCATCTCTCAAGTTAAAAAAATATTCTTTAAAACCACCTTTTTAATGGCTTCCAAGCTGATCATGCACCACATCTTGTTCTAACAGGACAAAGAGTCTTCCTACCTCACTCAGAGCAATGACATGCTGATTCTGTTTCCCAGTGAGTCTCAGGATTTGCTTCACATTGGAATCATGTGACAAACTTTAGGGTATAGTAATAGTGAGATGCTATTTACAAGCAATTTAATTTGTCAGGTATAGAGACTTAGGACATAGATTTATTCAGGCACCACAGAGAATCCTGATTCATAGTCAAACGTTAGAAAACATTATAAGAGCTGAGTAATTACATACCACTAATATTTATAAATTAATCTATCCATTATATGTGGGATGGGTCCCAACATTGCCTTTCCATAGGACTTCAAAGTGATGCTTATATCCCTGACCTTCAGGTCAGTTCTTAGCAAGTATGTGGTTATTTCACACTTTCTCAAGTTTACATCTAAGTTATTGCTTACTTGGATTAACGGTGATGATTAAAACTGAGTCTTCATAGCTACTAGGACATTTAGGGTAAAGATGTTAAGAATGGAAAAGGTACCTGAAAAATGAAATCCCTGGATGCCCTTCTAGACATTATATATTCTTCTCTGCAGAAAATGTCTGCTTTCAAAATTAGTTTTAAAATACATTTTAGAAGCTAGTTTAAATCATGGCTTTTTTTCACATATACAAGACATCATCACACATGATTTCCATTCACAAACACACCTGCACAGTCTTTCGTGTGATAGTTTCATTGCAATTAATCCAGTGATGAGTGGGTATAGGTCCTTTAGATAGTCTCAATCAGGTGAGGATGTTGGTTCCTTTTAATAAGTATCACTATAATAATAAGACATTCTTGTTTTGGTAGCAAGATTTCTGTAAGTTAGTGAACAAGTCTAAGCCTCAAATGTACAGCTGGTGGTCCAAAATAATTCTCACTGAAAAAAATTGGAGCAGTTTCTGCTGATAGTTTTGAATTTGGTAAATTTCAAAGAAAAATGATAATAAGTAAGTGTGTGTGGGGGTGGGGGTGTATTTTCATAATAGCCACCAAGATGCATGTGGTGAAATATGCTTATCTATTCACCTCATAAAAAAGACTGAAAATAAACTTGCCAATTATTGTACTCTAACACTTGGTAAAGCTAAGGAAGAAAAAGAGTTTGGGAAGTTCCAGATCAGCTTGAACTACACGATGAAATCTAGCCCCAAAACAAGCTCAATAAAATAGAAACAAAAAAACAAAACAAAGAAAAAATACCAACCAGACCAAAAAAAAAAAAAAAAAAAAAAAAACCTACCACACCAACCTATGTTACCATTACCCTTTCAGAAGCAGCTGTTTAGACTGCCAGCTGTGATCCCACCTGGGATTCTGAATGTAGGAGCTTATAATAAGCTTGACAATGATAAAAATATCTGGAGCACAGAGACATCAAAAGTTAGCTCAAAAGCAAACTCATGCTGCATTGTGAGTTGATTCTGGCAGCACCCACCCTTGTGCTGTGAAGAAGCATCCTGCAGTCTTACTTCTAATGATGCACGTTACTCAGTACATACTGTGCAAGTCCAGTCAACACTGTCTGAAACACGGAATTGAATTACTGACTACTGCTTTCAATAAGCATCTGCGTTTTTTGCTATACGTACAATTATCTCTACTTATATAAATATAATGATTCAATTATGGAGAACAATGACAATATTTCCCCATAATCATTCTTCTGAATAAGAGTAAAAATTGTGTAATTTACATTGTACTTTGTTAGAATATTTGATTTTGAAATCACTATATTAATTGATAACTTGAATTTCATGAGAAATTGCTAAATGGCTTTTGATTTAGAATCAGAATGTACTTTACAACAATATCTGAGACAGCCCTAAACATACCCAAGCCATTTTGTACAACTTATTTATGCAAAAACCACACTCTTGGCTTTGATTATAAAATACAACTATCAGTCAACTGGGTAAAACACTAAAAGTTTTCTATCTCCTACAGCATCAGATAATCAACTAAGGCTAATTCTGAATGTAAAAGAATCACATTAGTCTAACTAGTATGAACTTTTGATCCCATCTTTAATAAATGGTAAAGTTTTAGGTCTAACAATTCTTTTAAAATAAAATTTCTTATGAGATATTTATCAATAAATACTGGATTTGTTTTGTATATCTGTATACCCAGAGTGACATAAGCAACTGTTAAGCAAAAATGGAAAGTATTTAAGAAGTTGCAAACACTGGCCATAGCCTGCTTCTGCATAGCCACACAGTATAATATTTTTAAACTAATTAAATAAAATTAAAATAATATTCAATAACCAGCACTTTTACATTTTTTCTGCTTTTGTTTTGCATATATTGGTGTACAATATAAGCATCAATATAATTGTGGGGAGCAATCTAGCTTAGTCACTCTTCACACTTTGCTGATACATGAACTCACTCACTGAATCTAGAGCTCATTGTCTTCATCTGGCTGCCAACCTCTGGCACTAAGGTTGTGATACAACATGCTCTAATACCTCCACTTTACAGATGAGAAATCTTGAGACATGAAGGAATTTGATGACTTGAACAGGGTCATATCATTGCATTTGCAACCTGAGCACTAATTGTAGAGTGTCCTTTCACCTCAGGGAATAGTACAAGAATTGTGGCAGAATTTCTTTCTTTTTTGTGGCAGAATTTCTTAGGGGTTTTGGAAAAATAAGTGATGGCTCCTTATCATCCAGTTTTCACTTATTTCCAAGCAACTAGCCAGAGTCACTGAAAAGGCACAGCTTTATAAAAATGTAGAAATGAAAGGGTCCTTAGAAACATCTTCCTTTCATTGGAAGAAACTCCATGATTTAAAAGATTGTTATTCACAATTCACATAGTCCAGTACACACTATTTTAAGGCACCATTGTATTCTTTGATTTTATTCCATAAACCATGAAGATTTTTCTTTCAGCAAACAATAATAGCATAGGGATCAAATTTTTGACCAGAAAAAAAAGGAATTTAGGTCCATTTTCACCTGACTATTAACTGTCACAGACACAGAATCAGGCAGCTGGTAGACTTACTACTTGAAGATGTTCTTACTTTTTTTCATGCCACTGAGGCATTAAAGCATTTGAACATCTAAAAGACAAAGTCATAAATGCTGCTGAGACTCCTCTTTGGCACAGATTTAGGATCACAGTATATTCCAGATAACCTAATTAGAAGTACAGTTTATTAGAATTTTTCAAGACTATTAGCCTCAGTATTCATCTGAGTTTGATATACAAAATTTGGAACTGATTCTAACTGGTTTAGATACTAAGTGCCCCCTGCCAATTTCTTTCAATTAAATAGAGAAAATGAACAGCTGAGAAATCAGTCAAATAGAAGGAGACATCTTTGATCACCTTAGGTGGGATTTGAGTGTGGTCCCATTTCTTTGTTTCATGTACTATCATATAGTATCACCAAATCCTTACCAAGACAAAACAGAATAGCAGAATGGATTTATGTTGCCTCAGGATAATGATAGGAACATGATTTGGTTTAATCTTTACCTTTATAAATACAATTCACTTTCAACCTCTTGTAAACAGAGGTTAAATCAATAATTATGAGCATAGGTACATAATTGATAGGCACACAAACTATAAGATCATATATATCAAAGTTGGACAGAAATATTGGATAGTTCTTTTATACTATATGGTATTTTGAATTCAGCAAATCTATTTTTACTTTACATATTTATAAATCTCATGAACAGCTTTCACCTGTCCTTTTATAATGGCATTAAAAAGTGACATAATGCCAAGTTTTGGGTATTCAAGAAACCTTCATGTATACTTCATTATTTTTAGATAAAAAGGATATTGGCTGGCCAAAGGAAGTCTCCTACTTTATACTAGTAACTTTATCAGTAGCAATATTATCTATTATGCTCAATGGGTCCTCAAATTGTAAGAAATAAATGAATTAGATAAATAGATTAATTTATGGATAGATTATATTAAAACATTTTAATCCTTTCAATCCCACCAGCAACGGAAGAGTATTCCTCTTTCTCCACATCCTTGCCAACATCTGCTGTCACCTGAGGTTCTGATCTTAGTCATTCTTACTGGTGTGAGGTGGAATCTCAGGGTCGTTTTGATTTGCATTTTCCTGATGAGTAAGGATGCTGAACATTTCTTTAGGTGCTTCTCAGCCATTCTGTATTCCTGAGTTGAGAGTTCATTGTTTAGCTCTGTACCTCATTTTTAGTAGGGTTATTTGTTTCTCTGGAGTCTAACTTCTTAAGTTCTTTGTATATTGGATATTAACACTCTATCGGATTTAGGGATGGTAAAGATCTTTTCCAATCTGATGGTGGGCTTTTTGTATTATTTACAGAGTCCTTTGCCTTACAAAAACTTTGCAGTTTTATGAGGTCTATTGGTCAATTCTTGATCTAACAGAGCAAGTCATTGGTGTTCTGTTCAGGAATTATTCCCCTGTGTCCATATCTTTGAGGCCCTTCTCAACATTCTCCTCTATAAGTTTCAGTGGATCTGGTTTTATGTGGCGGTCCTTGATCCACTTGGACTTGAGCTTTGAACAAGGATATAAAAATGGACTGATTTGCATTCTTCTACATGCTAAACACCTGTGTTGAATCAGCACCATTTTTGACAATGCTGTCTTTTTTTCCACTGGATGGTTTTAGCTCTTTTGTCAAAGATAAAGTGTCTATCAGTGCATGGGTTCATTTCTGGGTCTTCAGTTCTATTCCATCGATCTACTTGCCTGTCACTGTATCAATACCATGCAGTTTTTATCACAATTGGTCTGTAGTACAGCTTGAGGTCAGGGGTTGCACCAGAAATTCTTTTATTATTGAGAATAGTTTTTGCTATCCTAGGTTTTCTGTTATTCCAGATAAATTTGAAAATTGCTCTTTCTAACTCTGTGAAGAATTGGGTTGGCATTTTGATGGGGATTGCATTCAATCTGTAGATTACTTTTGGCAAGATGGCCATTTTTACTAATCCTGCCAATCTCTTTTTCAGAGACTTGAAATTCTTATCATACTGATTTTTTACTTCCTTAGTTAGAGTGACAACAAGGTATTTTATATTATTTATGATTATTATGAAGAGTGTTTTTTCTATATATTCTTTCTCTTACTGTTTATCATTTGTGTAGAGGAAGGCCCCTTATTTGTTTGAGATGAATTTATATCTAGCTACTTCACTTAAGTCATCGGGTTTAGAATTTCTCTGGTGGAAATTTTGGGATCATTATATATACTATCATATCATCTGCAAATAATGATATTTTGACTTCTTCTGTTCCAATTTGTATCCTTTTGATCATCTTTTGTTGTCAAATTTCTCTATCTTGGACTTCAAGTACAATATTGATTAGGTAGGGAGAAAGAGGGAGGTCTTATCTAGTCCCTGATTTTAGTGGAATTGCTTTAAGTTTCTCTCCATTTAGTTTGATGTTGGCTACTGGTTTGCTGTATATTGCTTTTTCTATCTTTCGGTATGGGCCTTGAATTCCTGATATTTCCAAGACTCTTATCATGAAGAGGTGTTGGATTTTGTTGAATGCTTTCTCAGTATCTAATGAGAAAATGATATGGTTTTTTTGTTGTTGTTGTTTGTTTTTTTTTTCTTGAGTCTGTCTATATAGTGGATTATATTGTTGGTTTTCCATATATTGAACCATCCCTGCATTCATGGGATGAAGCCTTCTTGATCATGGTGGATGATCATTTTAATGTGTTATTTGATTCCATTTGAGAGGATTTTATTGAGTACTTTCCATCAATATTCATAAGAGAAATTGGTCTGAAGTTCTATTTCTTTGTTTGATCTTTGTGTGGTTTAGGTATCAGAATGATAGTGGCTTAATAAAATGAATTGGGTAGAGTACCTTCTGTTTCTATTTTGTGGAATAGTTTGGGGAGTATTATTATAATGTCTTCTTTTAAGGTGTGATAGAATTCTTCACTAAAGCCAATCTGGTCCTGGGCTTTTTTTGGTTGGGAGATTATTAAGTAATGTTTCTATTTCTTTAGAGGATATGGGACTTTTTTAGATCATTAATCTGATCATGATTTATCTTTGGTATCTGGAACCTGTCTAGAAAATTGTCCTTTTCATCCAGGTTTTTCAGTTTTGTTGAGTATATGCCTTTGTAGTAGGACGTGATGATTTTTTGGATTTCCTAAGATTCTGGTGTTGTCTCCCTTTTCATTTCTGATTTTATTGATTTGGATGCCATCTCTGTGTCCTCTGGTTAGTCTGGCTAAGGGTTTATCTATCCTGTTGCTTTTCTCAAAGAACCAGCTCCTGGTATTGTTGAGTCTTTGTATAGTTCTTTTGGTTTCGACTTGGTTGATTTCAGCCCTGTGTTCGGCTGTTTCCTGTCATCTAATCCTCTTGGGTGTATCTCCTTGTTGTTCTAGAGCTTTCAGATGTGCTATCAAGCTGCTAGTGTATGCTCCAGTTTCTTTTTGGAGGCACTCAGAGCTATGAGTTTTCCTCTTAGGACTGCTTTGATTATGTCCCATATGTTTGTGAAGGTTGTGGCTTCATTATCAGTAAAATCTAAAAGGTCTTTAATGTCTTTATTTCTTCCTTGACCAAGTTATCATTGAGTAGATTGTTGTTCAGTTTTCACGTGTATGTGACCTTTCTATTATTTAAGTTGTTATTGAAGTTCAGTCTTAGTCCCTAGTGATCTGATAGGATTCATGGAATTATTTCAGTCTTCTTGTATCGGTTGATGGCTTTTTTGTGACCTATTATATGATCAGTTTTTGGGAACGTACCATGAGGTGCTGAGAAGAAGGTATATCTTTTTATTTTAGGATAAAATATTCTATTGATATCTGTAAATCCAGTTATTTTATAAATTCTGTTAGTTCTACTATTTCTGTTTAGTTTCTGTTTCCATGATCTGTCCATTTATGAGAAACTGGTGTTGAAATCTCTCACTATTATTGTGTGTAGTGCAATGTGTAAGGTTTCTTTTATGAATGTGGATGCCCTTGTATTTGAAGCATAGATGTTCAGAAATGATTGTTCATCTTGGTAGATTTTATCTTTGATGGGTATGAAGTGTACCTCTTTATCTTTTTTGATAATTTTTTATAAACAATTTTATTTGATATTAGAATGCCTACTACAGATTGTTTTTTGGGACCATTTGTTTGGAAAATTGTTTTCTAGCCTTTTACTCTGAGGTAGTGTTTGTCTTTGTTACTGAGGTAGGTTTCCTGTATGCAGCAAAATATTGGGTCCTGTTTATGTAGCCAGTCTGTTAGTCTATGTCTTTTTATTGGGGAATAAATTCCATTGATATTAAGAGATTTTTAAATTTTATTTTATTAGATATTTCTTAATTTACATTTCAAATGCTATCCTGAAAGTTCCTTACACCTTTCCCCTGCCCTGCTCTCCTACACACCGACTCCCACTTCTTGGCCTTAGTGTTCCCCTGTACTGGGGCATATAAAGTTTGCAATACCAAGGGGCCTCTCTTCCTGATGATGGCTGACTAGGCCATCGTCTGCTATAAATGCAGCTAGAGACATGAGCTATGGGGGTTCTGGTTAGTTCATATTTTTGTTCCTCTTATAGAGTTGCAGACCTCTTCAGCTCCTTGGGTACTTTCTCTTGCTTCTCCATTGGGGGCCCTGTGTTCCATCATATAGATGACTGTGAGCATCCACTTCTGTATTTGCCAGGCTCTGGCATAGCCTCATAAAAAACAGTTATATCAGGGTCCCTTCAGCAAACTCTTGTTGTCATATGCAATAGTGTCTGGGTTTGTTGACTGATTATGGACTAGAAAAGAAATTTCTCCAGATATCAAGAGATATTAAGGAAAATTAATGTTGCTTCCTGTTATTTTGTTGTTAGAGTTAGAATACTGTTCATTTGACTATCTTCCTTTATGTTCATTGAAAGATTACTTTCTTGCTTTTTCTAGGGCATAGTTTCCCTCCTTATGTTGGAGTTTTCCCTTTATTATCATTTGAAGGACTGGATTTGTGGAATTATAGTGTTTAAATTTAGTTTTGACATGGAATACTTTGGTTTCTTCATCTATGGTAATTGAGAGTTTTTCTGGGTATAGTAGTCTGGGATGGCATTTGTATGACACCTGCCCAGGATCTTCTGGCATTCATCCTCTCTGGTGAGAAATCTGGTGTAATTCTGTTAGGTCTGCCTTCATATGTTACATGACATTTTTCCCTTACTCTTTTTAATATTCTTTCTTTTTTGTTTTGTGCATTTGCTGTTTTGATTATTATCTGACAGGGAAGAATTTTTTGTCTGGTCTAATCTATTTGGAGTTCTGTAGGCTGTATGTTCATGGGCATCTCTTTCATTAGGTTAGGGAAGTTTTCTTCTATAATTTTGTTGAAGATGTTTACTGACCCTTTAAGTTCGAAATCTTCACTCTCTTCTATACCTATTATCTGTAGGCTTGGTCTTCTCATTGTGTCCTGGATTTCCTGGATATTTTGTGTTAAGATCTTTTTGCATTTTACATTTTCTTTCATTCTTCTGTCAATGTTTTACATGGTATCTTCTGTACTTGATATTCTTTCCTTTATCTCTTGTATTCTGTTGGTGATGCTTGCATCTATGTCACTTGATCTCTTTCCTAGGTTTTCTATCTCCAATGTTGTTTCTCTTTGTGAATTCTTTATTGTTTCTACTTCTATTTTTAGATCCCAGATGTTTTTGTTCAATTACATCACTTGTTTGGTTGTGTCTCCCTGTAATTCTTTAAGGGATTTTTGTGTTTCCTCTTTAAGGGTTTCTATTTTTTAACTGTTTTCTCCTGTACTTCTTTAAGGGGTTTATTTAGGTCCTTCTTTAAGTCCTCCATCATCATTATAAGAAGTAACTTTACATCCATATTTTGCTTTTCTGGTGTGGTTGTGTATACAGGACTTGCCATGGTGGGAGAATTGGGTTCTGATGCTACCAAGTAAGCTTGGTTTCTGTTGCTTCTGTTCTTATACTTGCCTCCCACCATCTGATTATCTCAAGTGCTCCCTGATCTTGCTATATATCTGATTACAGCCTGTCTAATGAAGTAGAGGCTATTGAAGTAGTATCAGAAATTAACTTCCATATCCCTAGATTTGAGAAATCCCTAATTCCTTTCTTTTACCAGCTTTTACTCAGGTGTCTTAACCTCTGAGGCACACCTATACACTTTCCTGTCAAATCCAGTTTTATTAAAAATCTCTACTAAATAAATTAATCTCAAAAGGGGCATCGATATTAGACAAGGAATTTATTCCATTCATGCCTAGTATTTTCTTCTACCTTGCTATCTGATTATTCCTATAAATTCCAAATTTGGTGACCACAGGAAATGCTATGTTTTACAGATAAAATTTGAATATCTTTTTCTTATATGCTACCAAACATAAAAGACAAAATTTAAAACCTACCTGTTATGACCTCTTTTATGGCACTTCCCAAATCAGAAGCTTACCAGTCTTGGGTAAGATCTTCCTGCCAAGTTATATGGTTTACTGCCCACAGCAAAAGCCATGAAACTAATACCACAACCTACTTTTCATATAATCCAATGTGTGCTACTATCACTGACTGCAACATATACACACAATACATAGTTCATTTTGCAGCCATTATTATCAGGTGAACGTTACTCATCAAGGCCACAGAGAGAAAGATGGTTATATTCATTTATCTGATAGTTTGGCTTTAGTTGCAAACAATCACAAGAAACCTATGTGACCCACCTCTACAGCTTTACAGCAAGACACATACATTGATTATAAATGGGAAGAAAGTAGCCATGTCAGCCTTGCTTCTGCAGAATTTCCTCCTTATTACAGATCAGCTTAAGGTGAATAATTCAGTTCCTAATGCAAGTACCATGAATCCAAACCTCTCCAGCTCAGTTCTGGTTTTGCAGGTTTCTATTTGAGAGTCAGTTATACTCTGTGACTTTTACAGAACAGACATAAACAGAAATCTATTCACTACAATACAGCACTTATGACAGATCAAAGCAACAATGTCCTATGAAATCTAAGGTGAACCAGTGAGTATCAAGGATTCTCATGACATTATTATTGGAGGTATATATTTAGGAATATAGGGAACTTCAGGGTAGCTTTGTATGGGTCCATGACTCAGAAATGCTATCTCTGTGCGTCTGCCTGCATGACTTGTGTGTAAACAGCTGAGTAGGTTGGAGGTATTGTTGTTGTTGTTGTTGTTGTTGCCTATAAAATAAGGAGAAGGGGCCTTTAGAGTCTGAACATTAGGAGACTTGAAAGAATAAAACTTAAGAGTATTGTTTTTGTTTTTGTTTTTCTAAATTGTGAGCCTACCTTGTTCTTCCAGGAATTAATGCTCCAATTCAAAGGAAATAGCTACAGGATACCTTCTTGCTTTTGAGTTCTTCCAGTCTCTCTCATGAAATGCAGCACCTTGTTGCAGTGGTTTCTATACCTATTGCAAACAATCTTAAATGCTATATTTATTTACCAAGTTGCTTTATCAACTTGCACTGAATAATTCCTTAACAGAGGTTAAGGAGAGCTTGAAATAGTAGAGGATCCACTATGGATCAAATCAAACAGAACCATGGATGATGACAAATAAAGATTGAACATGGCTAGATATAGAGTCCACCTATACAGACAAAAGCAGAGATCATTCAGAGAGCAGTGTTTGCACAAATAGAAATGTTGGGACAAGTGCTATGAATAAAAATACTGAAAAGTGGTTTAGGTAACTGGTAGAGTTCAAAATTGTTCTCTTTATACATAAAACAAAATAAGAAAAAATATTCAAGAGGGAGAAAAAGATCACATTGACAAGAAAACAAAACAAGGTGTGTTGTATAACTCACAACTACATGGCACTGGTGTTAAGCCTCATGTAAATGCCCATTACAGATTTGATACTCTGTATTATTTATATACACTGGGAGGAAGGGAGAGAGCTATAAGTGAGAATACAGCAAGAGGAAGCAAATGCTCATCTTCCACATTGCAACCCCAACAGATGTCTGCCATGTAAATTCCAAATGAGCAAAGTGAGAGGGTAGCAAGTGCTTCTGGGTAAGAATCAGGAAAAGTTAAAAAAAAAAAAAAAAGCTGGGCATGTCAGGCAGATGCAGGCAGATTTTTTTGTTCAAGGCCAGCCTGGTCTACAAAGTGAGTTCCAGGACAGCCAGAGCTATACAGAGAAACCGTGTCTCAAAAACCAATATATATATATATATATATATATATATATATATATATATATATATATATATATATATATAAAGGAGAGCCTTAAGAGGCAAGGGACCATGCTCACAGAGCCTTCAGGAACAAAGGTTCTCCAGCTGCATCACTGTGTGACAGGAGGACTCTATTCAAAGTTACAGTGTTGGAACATAAATGTTGAGTTACAGGGAGGGCAGTGTCTCTTCTACTAAATCACTTGTATTTCACCCAAAAGAGAGGTGTCAGGTAGCAAAGAAGAGTAAAAGGTGAAGGCGAAGATAATGGTTATTGTTCAGCAGTGCTTGAAGTGAATAGGGGATCCTCAGCCTGCATGAGGTCTCTGATATTTTGAATGAGGTTTAAAGTTTTAAAATTACTTATACCAAGGTTACAGTGATTCCCCCCAAAGTTTGCCTTTACCAGAAAGTATTGCCAGAACAAGGTGAGCTAGTGTGGCCGAAAGACTGAGGAGTTCACATATTCAGCAATTTTCTCCTGAGAGCCTATGGTTTGGAAGTCAAGAATAATGGCACATAGACGAAGCTAAGGAAACCTAGCTAGGGGAGCTTCACAACAGCACTAAGCTATTCACTTGGAAATCCTGTTAGGGTTAGAGAAAATTGCATTACTCAACTTTCTGTAATGTGTGGAGATATTTTGCTTTTTTTCTTCTGTAATTGAATTACACACATCATGAAGAGGTACGTCTCAGAAAAAGAAAAAGGGGGAAAAGCCAGCCATTAAGCTAACAGGAAAAGGTCTGGCTCATAAAGGGAGAAATTACATGAATTAGAATCCAAAGATTGAAACTAAGTAGTGAGCAAAAGGAAAAGCAAGCATTCTAACCAAGAACTTAAAACAAAGTGTTTTGCAAGCACTGTGTGTGTTTGAGAAGACAAACAATCAAGGAAAAGTGGTGGTGTGCTCTTAAAATAATAGCAGAGAATTAGAGACAATGAAAAAGGAAATAGCAGAGACATTAGACAATTACTTACAGCTGTCTTTACAGCTTTAAAAGACTAATATTCTTGCAATTTGGGGGATCATGTATCTTCCCCAGAAAGCATGTGAAATGAAAGTGAGTTGCTGACAGTTGAATTGCGGATGAAGAGAGTACTACTCATTTGATAAATCTAAACCAGAAGCATCAGAAGAGAGAAAACAGCCAATGCTTTCAAGAGTCAGTTTTTTAATTTATCTTATAAAGCAAAGGTTTAGATAGTGACTTTCAAAGTTGCATAACTTTAAGAAAGGCAGTAACCAAAGAAGCAGTTTGATATTACAGAAGAAAATTCATTATAAAGTATCATCAAAAAGGAAAATGCAGCCAGGCGGTGGTGGTGCATGCCTTATTAAAGCACTTGGGAGGCAGAGGCAGGCAGATTTCTAAGTTCGAGGCCAGCCTGGTCTACAGAGTGAGTTCCAGGACAGCCAGGGCTAACCAGAGAAATCCTCTCTCAAAAAACAACCAACCAACCAAACAAACAAACAAACAAAGGAAAATGCATGCAATGTGCCTTCTAGCAAATGAGATGGCTGTTATAATCAACTGCAGTCACCCTAAGAGAACATCTCAGCCACATCCCATAATTTTGGATCTATAGTTAAAATTTTTAAAAAGATTTTCTGATTTAGTTACCTTTACATGGTCATTACATATGATCATATTCTGAAGATTTAGCATAGAATGTGAAGCTGAGATACAAAACAAAGCTTAAAACGCCCATTCCTGCATTCTTCAGTGAGGGTATTTAAGAGCTCTCTTCCCTGGCTCTAGTCTTTGGTCAGATTCATATCTACTTTTAGCAGATTTCCTAGTTTTACCTTCCAACACGGACCAGTTTACTCCATCTGAATTTTAGGATGAAAACTGCATACATTGTTTCTAATTGCATGTTATGATTGGCTCTTCTGTTTCCTTCCTGTGAAAGAAAAAGAATTGTTTTACATGTACAAATCACCATTTTGTTTTGTTTTTTAATTTCAGAGTAGGAGCATCATAAGAATAGAAAAAATTTATTGTAGATCAAGACCATTTTTATATGAATGGAAATAATCATTTGTACATTCTTATTTTTGTATGTATTAATGAAATGATGGTATCATTACATTCTCACTCTGCACAATTCTGTTTCTCTGTTACCTAAACACACACACACACACACACACACACACACACACACACACACACTTTCTAATTATATCTAAACAAATGAATGAAAAATCATTAGACTTTAGATAGTAATCTTATAACAAATCTGTAATCATAAAATTAAAGCTTTTTAACAGATAATGTGTGCTAATAAAACACTGAAAAACAATACTAACATAGGTAAACTTCTTTGGCAATGAGAAGTGCAGTGAATGTTGGGTGAATGTGGATCCATTTGGTGTCATTTAATTACTACTAAAGAGCTTCTTGCCACTGTTTTTCACAATCAGTGCAAATATTAATAGTGAAGTAAATACCTCCTCATAATTATTATAGAAAGTTTTAGAGTCAAATTTCCTTTAAGGGCCTTAGGTAACTCAAAAGTTTCATAGATCCCATTTTTCTAAATCATAATGTATCAACCATGAACTTTTTACTAAGTCAAGAATAAACAATGCATGCAAAGTAATGATTAGACATTTTATGAGACTACACTGTAGACTAGCTATCAGATTTGAAATGTAATAAAATGTGGGATATGTATAATTGTAAATAAAAACAATGATATTATCTTTTGTCCAAAATAAGAGGCTCTAAACTGAGCCTAACATTGTGAATTGTTGGAGAAGGTGTAAAAGCACATGAGTTTGACTCTAAAATACTGTAAACCTTTTGAAAATTTCCTGTGATTTTTGTGTAAGTTTAAACATGCATTTACTAATGGCTCGACTATTTATTTCTGGATATTTACTCCATAGAAATGTTTAAACAAGTCATTTTACAAGAAAATATTGTTTGTTTTTCATCATTCCTATAAACTGACAACTCAAATATCCATTAGCAAAAAATGGGTATTGTGATGTCTATTTAATAGAATGTTGTAAAGTAATTTAAAAAGAATACATGTGCAGCACTAGGGATGTATACATTTTATACACACTCTTTTTAGACAGAGAGAAGCCAAATAAAACAGTGGGCAGTTTTAAATCAAAGTTATATGAATTTCATGAACAGGATGAATTAGAGTAAAGAGGCTGAAATGAAACTACAAATAGAAGTTGTGGAAGAAGAGAAAAAAGAAATGCAAGGCTGGTACAGCAATTTCTTATACTTAAGAAATGCATATTTTATTATAATTGTAGTGTGACCATGAAAGTGTTTGATAAAAATTTTGAAGTGGAAATTTCTGGTTTTGTTGGACACTCAGCTGTGTCATGTGATGTTTTTCTGGAATTTGTCTTATAAGAGTATGTTTAGCTAAAGCAGACAAATGGAATTTTTCTGGAAGCTGCCTGGTGAAAGGGCATGTGGTGTATTGCTGGACTAGAGATGAATCTACACATGATATTTGGAAAGAGTGTAACTATAACCCAACAGACACTGGACGATGCTCTGGCATTGTTTCATCTTGCTCATTGTCACTGGGTTTCACTTGTGACTTCACAGAGAAAAATGAACTTCTGGTGGTGTTCTGCCTGCTTCTTGCCATTTCAGGACTTGATTGATAGAGCATTTTTTTATACCTGCATCAAATTCCATTGTATACATCTACAGCACTTTCACTATCCATCCATGAATTGAAAATTATCTAGGTTGTTTCTATTCTTCTAAATAGAGTGGCAATTAACATGGCTGAGCAAGTATTTCTGTAATAGGATATTGATCATTAAGGCATATGCTAAAGTTTGATATAACTGGGTTCTATATAATAAATATATGTTATATATGATAAATATATGCTATATATAATATGTGTTATATATGTGTATATATTATATATGGTAAATATATGTTATATTATAAATATATGATAAATATGTTATATATGATAAATATACTTTTAGCTTTTAAAGGTATTTCTTAGGCAGTCTTATTTCTTATTTTGAGAATTCTTTGTTCTAGAACCCATTTTTAATTGGGTCAGGTGTTTTTTGTGAATCTTGGTTTTTGAATTCTCTATATCTTCTTGATGTTTACTTTCTATCACATGTGTAGTAGGCAAAGATTCTAGTCCATTCTGTGGGTTTTCTTTCCCACGCAAAAGCTTTGTGGTTTTATGAGGTCCTATTTCTCTGTTACTGGCCTTAATTCTTGAGTTAATAAGGCTTAATTCAGTGAGTACTTTTTTATTTCTATTTTTAATATGGTACTGCCTATGTTTTCTTCTAGTACATTCAGCATTTCATTTTATCTTTGAGGTCTTTGATTCATTTGGAGTTGATTCTTTTTCTGGATAGTGGATATAGTCATAGATATAGTTCTAATTTCTTGCTTCTGCATGTGTACTTCCAATTTTTCTGGTACCATATGTTGAAAATACTGCCTTTCTTACACTGTGTATTCTTGCCATCTTTGTCAAATATCAGGGGATATGATTGCATGAACTTTGTTCTGGTCATCTATTTTGTTCCATTTATTTGTTTCTGTGTGAGTTTTAGACTATGTATTACTATAGCTCTGTAGAGTAGCTTGTGTGGTAATTCTCCAAAGATTATTCTTTTTGGTACATTTTACTTTGGATAACTGTCTTAGTTAGGGTTTTTATTCCTGCACAGACCAACATGACCAAGAAGCAAGGTGGGGAGGAAAGGGTATATTCAGCTTACACTTCCACATTGCTATTCATTACCAAAAAAAGTCAGGACTGGGTAGGAACACACAGGGTAGGAACCTGGAGGCAGGAACTAATGCAGAAGCCATGGAGAAATGTTGCTTACTGGATTGCTTCTTCTGGCTTCCTCAGCTTGCTTTTTTATAAAGCCCAGGAATGGCATCACCCACAATGTCCATTCTCACCCTTAATCCCTGATTGAGAAAATAGTGTTTGAAGCACTAGGTAGAACTATAAGACAAGAGGAACAAATGAAAGAAATAAAAATAAACAAAGAAGTAACATTTTTCATATTTACAGATTATATAATATTTTGTACAAGAGATCCACAAAATTCTGTGGAAAAACTTGGAGAAATGATCAACACTTTAAGTGAAGTGGCATGATGCAAAGCTAACTTACCAAAATTGCTAGCATTTCTTAGCTTGCCTTACAGCTGGATTCCATAGAGGCATTTCCACAAGGGAGGCTCCTTTCTCTGTGATAACTCCATCTTGTGTCAACCTGACACACAAAACCAGCCAGTACAATACCCAAGGCCATTTGAACTCCACAACAATTTTAGGATTCCTATTTCTGTCTCTGTGAAGAATGTTTTGTTTTGTTTTTTTTTTTAATTGGAACTAACTACACTGAATCTATACATTTCTTTTGGCCAGATGATCATTTACATAGCATTAAATCCATGAGCATGTGTATTATTTCCATATTCCAGTGTCTTCCTAAATATCCATTATCATAGTCTTCAAGTTTTCATTGGTAGAGGTCTTTTATCTCCTCATTTAGGTGCACTCATAGAAGCCTCTTTTTTATTTTTAATTTTTTGATGCTTTAATGTATTGGGAGTGTTTTTTTGATTTCATTCTCAGGCAATTTGTTATTAGACTATAGAAATGCTAGCGATTTTGGTAAGCTAGCTTTGCATCATGCCACTTCACTTAAAGTGTTGATCATTTCTCCAAGTTTTTCCACAGAATTTTGTGGATCTCTTGTACAAAATATTATGTAATCTGTAAATATGAAAAATGTTACTTCTTTGTTTATTTTTATTTCTTTCATTTGTTCCTCTTGTCTTATAGTTCTACCTAGTGCTTCAAACACTATTAAATAGGAATTGTGATGGTGAGAAGCTGTGATTCATTTCTCTTTAATGAGATTTCTTCAATTTTTTTTCACAAGGTTGGTATTGGTTGTAGGCTTGTGATGTTATTTTGAGATGTGTTCTCACCAATCTCTTCTTTTGTGCTTTTAATCATGAAGGCACATTGTGTTTTTTTCCAAAGTTCTTTTCTGGGTGTAGTAAGATTAAACAAAGGAATTTTTGCCTTTAAGTCTACTTAATGGGGTTTATCACACTTATTTACTTGGATATATCAAATCATACCTGTGCCTCTGGACTAAAGGCAATAAAATTATGGTGGATGATATTTTGATGTATTCCTGTATTTGATTTGCAAGTATTTTATTGAGGTATTTTTTTCTTTTTAAATCTTTGTTACTAAGAAATGTTAACCTATAGTTGTTGTTCATTCATTTATCTGTTTGTTTCTGTCTTACCTGCTTGTGGTTTCAGAATATTAACTTCACAGAAGGAGTTTGACATGTTACTCCAGTTTCTATTTTTTTGAGTAATTTGAAAACTATTTATTGTAATTATTTGAAACTGTGTCAGAATTATGCTCTGATTACATATGTTCCCATTATGTTTTACTTCAGATTGATTTGGGTTTGTCCAGAGGCTTTTTATTTCTGTTCCAGTCTTTTTATTTATGCAAACCTATGTTAAACTTTTTTTTCCTTTGGTTAAACTTTTTTTTTTTATTGAACACAGAAAGTTTCCATTTCTTCTAGATTTCCTAACTTAATGGAATATAGGTTATAAAAATACTCCCATGAGTATCATAAAATTTTTGTGTCTCTTGTAATTTTTCCTGTCTATCTCTAATTCTATTATTTCCAAACACCATTTTCCTCCCTATCCCTCTTTCTCTTTCTCTTTCTCTTTCTCTTTCTCTTTCTCTTTCTCTTTCTCTTTCTCTTTCTCTTTCTCTTTCTCTTTCTCTTTCTCTCTTTCTCTTTCTCTCTCTCTCTCTTTCTCTCTCTCTCTCTCTTCTCTTCCTCTTCCTCTTTCTTTTTCTCTCTCTGCTAATTTGCCTAGGTGTTTGTCAACATTGTTTATTTTCTTACAAAATCAGCTCTTAGGTCTGTTAATTCTTTCTATTGTTTTCCTATTTCTGTTTCAAATAATTTCAGTCACAATTTTATTGTTCTTTCTATATATACTTTATTTAGATTTGTTTTGTTCTTGTTTTTGTCTAATTTTCCAAGTTGTATTATTCTGTCATGATTTTATTTCTTCTTATTTGTAAATGTTAGCACTTAAACCTATAAATTTTTCTCTTGAGGGTATATTTAATGCATCCTTGAAATTTTTGTTTGACTTACTTACAGAAAGGTGTTTTTCAAATTTCTTTCTTGAATTCTTCTTTGGCCCCATTCATCACCAGCAAAGTTTTAATGAATTTCAGCAGGCATATGCAATATCTAATTTTTTTACTTTCTTACATTGTATTCAGATAAGATGCACAAAGTTCTTTTAATTTTTCTGTGTTTGATCACATTTATTTTGTGTTCAGGTATTGGTAGAGTTTTGAGACCTTTCTATAGGCTACTAAATGCAATGCATATTCTTTGTTGTTAGGGGGGAATATTCTGTAGATATCTGTAAAGTCCACTAAGTGTATATTGTCATATAACTCTGATGTGTCTCTGTCATATTTTTGTGCTGCTGTGCCTCCTGCTCCTTCCCAGCACACTCAGTCCCTATACTGTCAGCACATCTTCTAAGCAGCGCATTTGTTACTAGGTGTATTGTTAAGACTCACTTCCATGTAAATCCTCAGATTTCCTTAAGATTAACTTTTGTGTATTCTATGGTTTTAACAATGATATAATGACATGTGCCTACTAGTATAGAATCACACAAGATAGTTTCAATGCCTAAAAACCTTCTGTGCTTCATCTATTGATCTTCTTCCCTATCTGTGGAAATCATTCTTTTTCTTATTGTTTTCTGGTTATGCCTCTTCTAGGACTATCCAAAATTTCACCTTTTCAGACTGGCTTCTTTTATTTAGTAATGTACATATAAGTTTCCTGTATATTTTTTAATTGGTGGGCAAGATGTGTGTGTGTGTGTGTGTGTGTGTGTGTGTGTGAGTGTGTGTGTAATAGTTTTTAACTTCCTGTATTATATCTGTTCACCTGTCAACAGTCATATCAGATACCTCTAAATTTGGACAATTATGATTTAATTCCTATAGGGGGTTGTTGTCTGAATAAAATATTTTGGTTTATGTAAATGAATATCCAGGGCTACAGGTGGTAACTTGTTGGACAATAGTACACATAGTTTTATATCAAATTATCTTCCAAAGTGGCTATATCATTTTTTCTCCTACCAGCAATAAAAGGAATTTTCAGTGTTCCATATTCATGTCAATATTTGCTGGTGTCATTGTTCTAATTTTTAGTATTTCTAAATAGATATAATGAGAATTTTATTTTTATCTCTGATTTATGACTATTATTTGGAATTTACCTTTTAAAATATTTATGGATTTGGAAAGATAAAACTCCAATATTTACACTAAGTTTTCTACTAGTAAAGTATTTCTATAAATATATTTTTCAGTTAAAGACTGTTTTGTAGACCATGTTCAACTATTTCCAACTGTATTAGAGAGCACATTTGAAATAATACCATAGGTAGAAATTTAAATCTGGTCATTGGGAAAAGACGGATGACTCAGTAGATCTCTTCATCAGCCTATCCAACTTCTGTGATTGAATTAATATAGATGGTAATAGAGTAAGTAGATGTATGGAACTGAATGTTGTAACCACGACTGTTAGCTATGTACAGCTGTATCACAACATTAGTTGTAACATTCCATTGAAGTTAAAAAGCTACCCAGAAATATGTCAACCACCTCTGGCAAGAAACAAAACCAATCTACACTGTCATCTCTTCTGCAATGAATTTAAAACACATCTATTTTCTTATGTCACCATTTGGCTTTCATTTTATTTCTTGCCCTCTTCAGACCAAGCTTAATTTCTGAGTAATATTATCCAGCTGCTGAACTTAGAACTTGAAGGAAACTTTTAACATAAATCCACACTGTCAAGTCTGAGATCTGATTGTGTGCAGGATAAGAAAATAGAATAAATAACTACATCCATATAACTAAATCATAGGGAAATTTTTAAGATTATTGCTAACAGCTTTACAGATATTCTACGTAATACCTATTCTTAATAATCTTATTTCAATTATCCAGTAAAAAGATATAGATTAACAGAGTGAATTCCTTATGTATTTAAGAAACACATCTTAACATCAAGGATAGACATCATCTCAGGATAACAGCAACAACAACACAAATGTAGAAAAATATGCTCTAACCAAATGAATCCCAGGAGCAAACTGGTGTAAATATTTTGTTCTTCCAGAATATACTTTTAATCAAAACTACTCAGAAGAGATAGGATAGGGCACTACCTACTGATCAAAAGAAAAATCAACCAAGATGATATTGTAATCTAAATATATATGCACCAAACACAAGTTCATAAAACAAACACTATTACAGCTACAATTACATGTTGACCTACACACAATGATAGTTGTAGACTTTAATATACCCTACTCTTGCCAAAAGACAGATCATCCAGACAAAACCTAAACAAAGAAATGCTGAAGATAAATGACATCATAAATCAAATGATACACAGGATATTTACATATCACTTCACTCAAACACAAAAAGATATACATAGCTTCTTCTCAGAAACTCATGGGACTGTCTCCAAAATTTACTATATTCTAGGATACAAATTAAATCTTTAAGGAAATAAGACAATGAAATAAGATCCTGCATCTAATCTGACCACCATGGATTAAAGCTGGATATCAACAACAAAACAGAAAGCTTACAAACTCATGTAAACTGAACAAATTTTTACTGAATGGAAAATAAGTTATGATAGAAATAGGAGAGGAAAAATCTTTTTAGAATTTAATGAAAGTAGAACACAATAGTCTCAAGCCTGTGAAAAACTACAAAGGCAGTTCAACAGGGCAAGATTATAGCACAAAGTGTCTACAAAGGAGAATTGAAGAGATCACATACTAATAACAAAGCAGCATATCTGTACATGCTAGAATGAAAAAAGAATTCATATCCAAAATGAGTAGATGTTAAGAAATAATTAAACTCAGTGCTGAAATGAATAAAACAAAAACAAACAAAAAATACTTTCAAACTAAATATAAGAATATATCAAAAAGATCATCCATTATAATCAAGTAATGTCCTTTTCAGAGATTCAGGAATGAGTCAAATATCAATAAATGTAAATCACCACATAATCAGACAAAAAACAAAAGCCACATGATGATCTCACTAGATGCAGAGAAAGTCTGACAAAAATTCAACATCTTGTCATGAGAAAAAGTGCTCAAATGACTAAAGATAAATGTGACATAGCTCACATAATGATGGCAATTTACTGAAAACATCTAGCTAAATTGAGTAAAATTCAAATCATTTCCACTAAAATTAGGGACAAGATGAGGTTGTTCTCTCCATTTCTACTCCCAACTTGAAGATGCAGATAGAACAGTAAGAATACAGAAAAATATCAAGTGCATAGAAATAGGCATGGGAAAGTCAAAGCATCTTTATTTGCAAGTGATATGATTTTTTATACAGGAATGACAATACCTCATTGGGAAACTTCTACACTTTCTGCAAAGTAGTAGGATAAAAACTATCATTAAATTATCAGTAGCCTTCCTATATGAAAATGACAGACTGAGAGTGAAATCAGGGAAATGACATCGCTCACAATAGTCTCAAAAGAATTGAAATATCTTTGGTTAACTCTAACCAAGGAAATGAAAGCCTTGTATACTTAAAACTTTAAGATATTAAAGAAATTGAAGAAGGTATCAGAATATAGAAAGATCCCTCATGCTCATAGTATGGTAGACTGATGTAATGAAAAGGGCCATTCTGTAGACTTAATGGGATCCCTTCTAAATTCTAACAGAATTTGATAAGACAATTTTCATCTGAGAAATACACACACACACACACACACACACACACACACACATCCAAAGACAAAGTAGTTAAAACAACTAGAAATATCATAACATCACACAAAACTCAGCTCCAAATCAATGACATGGGAAGGGGTAAGGTAGGGTAGAGGGAAACATGATCAGGTATTAGGTGGGGGAAAAGAACTGGTAAAATGATCAAGTATCAGGTGGGGAAAAGGACTAAAGCCCTGAGGGCAAGCAGAATGAATGGAAACAGGCAACTTCAGGAGGTAGGAGATAATGGGATGCTCTATAATGTCCAGGGACCTAGAACATGAGAGACTCCCAGAACCTTAGATGAAATCCAAGAATTGACAAATGGGACCTTATAAAATTGCAAAGCTTCTGTAAGGCAAAAGACACTGTCAAGAAGACAAAATGGTCACCAACAGATTACGAAAGGATTTTTACCAATCCTAAATATGATAGGGGACTAATATCCAACATTTACAAAGAGCTCAAGAAGCTGGACTCTAGAAATACAAATAACCCCAATAAAAAATGGGAGACATCATCAGGGAAATGCAGATCAAAACAACCCTGAGATTCCACCTCACACCTGTAAGAATGGCCAAGATCAAAAATTCAGGTGACAACAGTTGCTGGCGTGGATGTGGAGAAAGGGGAACACTCCTCCATTGTTGGTGGGAATGCAAGCTGGTTCAACCACTCTGGAAATCAGTCTGGCGGTTCCTCGGAAAATTGGACATAGTACTACCTGAAGATCCACCAAGACCTCTCCTGGGCATATACCCAGAAGATGTTCCAACTGGCAATAAGGGCACATGCTCCACTATGTTCATAGCAGCCTTATTTATAATAGCCAGAAGCTGGAGAGGACCCAGATGTCACTCAACAGAGGAATGGATACAGAAAATGTACATTTACACAATGGAGTACTACTCTGCTAGTAAAAATAATGAATTTAAGAAATTCATGGGCAAATGGATGTATCAAGAGGATATCATCCTTAGTGAGGTAACACAATCACAAAAGAAGTCACTAGATATGCACTCACTGATAAGTGGATATTAGGACAGAATCTTAGAATGCCCACGATACAATTCGCAAAACACCTGAAATTCAAGAAGAAAGACCAGCATGTGGATACTTCATTCCTCCTTAGAATAGGGAGCAAAATACCCATGAAAGGAGTTAAAGAGACAAAATTTGGAGCTAAGACAAAGGGATGGACTAAACAGAGATTACCCAACCCAGGCATCCATCCCATAATCAGTCACTAAACACATACACTATTGCATATGCCAGCAAGAGTCTGCTGAAGGGACCCTGATATAGCTTTCTCATATGAGGCTATGTCAGTGCCTGGCAAATAAAGAAGTGGATGCTCACAGTCAACTATATGATGGAACGCAGGGCCCCCAATGGAGAAGCTAGTGAAAGTATCCAAGGAGCTGAACAGTCTGCAACTCTATAGGTAGAACAACAATATGAACTAACCAGAAACACTAGAGCTCATGTCTCTAGCTGCACATGTAGCACAAGATGTCCTAGTTGGCCAACATTGGAAAGAGAGGCCCCTTGGTATTGCAAACTTTACATGCCCCAATACAGGGGAACACTAGCACCAAGAAGTGGGAGTGGGTGGGTAGGGGAGCAGGGCAGGAGGAGGGTATAGAGAACTTTTGAGATAGTATTTAAAATGTAAATTAAGAAAATATCTGAGTCTGTGCATAGCAGCTCACAGACTGTGGAGGGTGAGCAGCTGACTGCAGAAGGGACACAGCTTCTGGGGCAGGCAGAAGCCACACAGCTTCTGGGACAGACCTCTGTTTAGGGCTGCAGCTATCCGGGCACCTTCACTGCCAGAGGAGAGGTGTCCGACCTGGAGGGTTGTGACCCCCAGAGCAGGTAAGGGAGCCATCTTGTCTCCAGGGTCCCTCTGAAACCAGTCTGCACAGATCAGCTTGCAGACTGCAGAGGGTGAGGAGCAGACTGCAGAAGCAACACAGCTTCTGGGACAGGCAGAAGTCACACAGCTTCTGGGACAGACCCCTGTTATGGGCTACAGACATCCGGACATCTTCCCCCGCCAGAGAAGAGGTGGCTGCCCAGAAGGGCTGTGACCCCAGAGCAGGTAAGGGAGCCATCTTGTCTTCCGGGTCCCACACAGCTTCTGTATAGGCAGAAGTCACACAGCTTCTGGGACAGACTCCCCTTTCAGGCTCCAGACATCCGGGCAATTTCCCCACCAGAGGAGAGGTGACCACCTGGGAGGGCACTGACTTCCAAAACAGGTGAGGGAACGATCTTGTGTCTTGGGTACCTCAGAGTCCAGACGGTGCAGGTGAGCGCAAAGACTGCAGAGGCAACCCATATTCTGGGACAGGCCCTGTTTTGGGCCTTCATCTTCAACCAGGAAGCAAGTCTGAATGCCAGACCTCTGTGCACCTTCCCTGTAAGAGGAGAGCTTGCCTTACAAGAGTACTCTGACCACTGAGACTCAGAAGAGAGCTGGACTCCCAGGAACGCTGACAGAGGGTAAAAGAACCACAGGAGGAACAGGATCCAGCCAGAGACAACTATAACAACTAACTCCAGAGATTAACAAATGGTGAAAGGCAAATGTAAGAATCTTACCAACAAAAACCAAGACTGCTCACCATCATCAGAACCCAGAACTCCCACCTCAGCCAGTCCTGGATACCCCAACATGCCTGAAAAGTAAGACTCAGATTGAAAATCATATCTCATGATGCTGGTAGAGGACATGAAGTGGGACTTAATAACTCACTTAAAGAACTACAGGAAAACACAACCAAACAGGTAATGGAATTGAAGAAAACAATCCAGGGCCTAAAAAGGGAAATATAAATAATAAAGAAAACCCAAAGTGAGACAACTTTGGAGATAGAAACACTAGGAAAGAAATCAGGAAACATAGATGTGAGCATCAGCAACAGAATACAAGAGATGGAAGAGAGAATCTCAGGTGCAGAAGATTCCATAAAGAAAATGGGCACAACAATCAAAGAAAATGCAAAATGCAAAAAGATCCTAACTCAAAACATCTAGGAAATCCAAGACAAAATGAGAAGACCAAACCTATGGATAATAGGAGTAGATGAAAAAGAAGATTTTCAACTTAAAGGGCCAGCAAATATCTTCAACAAAATAATAGAAGAAAACTTCCCAAACCTAAAGAAAGAGATGCCCATGAACATACAAGAAGCCTACAGAACTCCAAATAGACTGGACCAGAAAAGAAATTCCTCCCGACATAAAATTATCAAAACAACAAATGCACCAAATGAAAATAGAATATTAAAAGCAGTAACAGAAAAAGGTCAAGTAACATATAAAGGCAGGCCTATCAGAATTACACCAGACTTCTCACCTGAGACTATGAAAGTCAGAAGATCCTGGACAGATGATATTCAGACCCTAAAAGAACACAAATGCCAACCCAGGTTACTATATCCAGCAAAACTCTCAATTAACATAGATGGAGAAATCAAAGTATTCCATGATAAAACCAAATTCACACAATATCTTTCCAGGAATCCAGCCCTTCAAAGGATAATAAAGAGAAACCACCAAAAGAAGGACAGAAACTATACCCTAGAAAAAGCAAGAAAGTAATCCTTCAACAAACCTAAAAGAAGATAGCCACAAGAACAGAATCCCAACCTTAACAACAAAAATAACAGGAAATAACAACTACTTTTCTTTAATTTCTCTTAACATTAATGGACTCAATTCCCCAATAAAAAGACATAGACTAATAGACTGGCTACACAAACAGGACCCAAAATTTTGCTGCTTACAGGAAACACACCTTAGGGAAAAAGACAGACACTACCTTAGGGTGAAAGGCTGGAAAACAGTTTTCCAAGCAAATGGTCCGAAGAAAAAAGCTGGGGTAACCATTCTAATATCGGATAAAATTGACTTGCAACCCAAAGTTATAAAAAAAGAAAAGGAAGGGCACTACATACTCATCAAAGGTAAAATCAACCAAGATGAACTTTCAATTCTGAATATCTATGCTCCAAATACAAGGGCAGCCACATTCATTAAAGAAACTGTAGTAAAGCTCAAAGCACAAATTGCACCTCACACAATAATAGTGGGAGACTTCAACTACCCACTCTCACCAATGGACAGATCCTGGAAACAGAAACAAAACAGAGACACATGGACACTAACAGAAGTCTTGAAACAAATGGATTTAACGGATATCTACAGAACATTTTATCCTAAAACAAAAGGATATACCTTCTTCTCAGCACTACATGGTACGTCTTCCAAAAGTGGTCACAAAACAGGCCTCCACAGATACAAAAATATTGAAATTATCCCATGCATCCTATCTGACAACCATGGACTAAAGCTGATCTTCAATAACAACATAAATAATAGAAAGCGAACATTCTCATGGAAAATGAACAACACTCTACTCAATGATTCCTTAGTCAAGGATGATATAAAGAAAGAAATTAAAGACTTTCTAGAGTTTAATAAAAATGATGCCACAACATATCCAAACTTATGGGACACAATGAAGGCAATCCTAAGAGGAAAACTCGTTGCCCTGAGTGCCTCGAAAAAGAAACTAGAGAGAGTATACACTAGTAACTTGACAGCATATCTAGAATCTTTAGAACTAAAAGAAGCAAATTCACCCAAGAGGAGCAAACAGCAGGAAATAATCAAAGGCAGGGCCGAAATCAACCAAGTAGAAACAAAAAGAACTATTCAAAGAATCAACCAAACCAGGAGCTGGTTCTTTGAGAAAATCGACAAGATAGATAAACCCTTAGCCAGACTCACTAGAGGTCACAGGGACAGTATTTTTTTTTTTTTAAGATTTATTTTATTTATTATATGTAAGTACACTGTAGCTGTCTTCAGTCATTCCAGAAGAGGGCGCCAGATCTCATTAAGGATGGTTGTGAGCCACCATGTGGTTGCTGGGATTTGAACTTATCACCTTCGGAAGAGCAGTCGGGTGCTCTTACCCGCTGAGCCATCTCACCAGCCCCCAGGGACAGTATCTTAATTAACAAAATCAGAAATGAAAAAGGAGAAATAACAACAGAACCTGAGGAAATCCAAAACATCATCAGATCCTACTACAAAAGGCTATACTCAACAAAGCTAGAAAACCTGGAGGAAATGGACAATTTCCTACACAGATATCAGGTAGCAAAGTTAAGCTAGGATCAGATTAATGATCTAAACAGTCACATTTCCCCTAAAGAAATAGAAGCAGTCATCAAGAGTCTCCCAACCAAAAAAAGCCCAGGACCAGATGGGTTTAGTGCAGAGTTCTATCAGACCTTCAAAGAAGACCTAATTCCACCTCTCCTCAAACAATTCCACAAAATAGAGACAGAAGGTACTCTACCCAAATCATTCTATGAAGCCACAATTACTCTGATACCTAAACCACACAAAGATCCAACAAAGAAAGAGAACTTCAGACCAATTTCCCTCATGAATATCAATGCTAAAATACTCAATAAAATCCTTGCAGACCGCATCCAAGAACACATCAAAACGATCATCCATCATGACCAAGTAGGCTTCATCGCAGGAATGCAGGGATGGTTTAATATACAGAAATTGATCAATATAATCCACTATATAAACAAACTCAAAGACAAAAACCACATGATCACTTCATTAGATGCTGAGAAAGTATTTGACAAAATACAACACCCTTTCATGATAAAAGTCTTGAAAGATCAGGAATTCAAGGCCCATACCTAAACATAATAAAAGCAATATACAGCAAACCAGTAGCAAACATCAAAGTGAATGGAGAGAAGCTGGAAGTAATCCCATTAAAATCAGGGACTAGACAAGGCTGCCCACTTTAATGCTACCTATTCAAAATAGTACTTGAAGTCCTAGCCAGAGCAATTGGACAACAAAAGGAGATCAAGGCGATACAAATTGGAAAGGAAGAAGTTAAAATATCACTGTTTGCAGATGATATGATCTTGTATATGCGGGACACCAAAAATTCTACCAGAGAACTCCTAAACCTGATAAACAGCTTCAGTGCAGTAGCTGGATATAAAATTAACTCAAAGAAATCAATGGCCTTTCTCTAAACAGTGGATAAACGGGCTGAGAAAGAAATTAGGGAAACAACACCCTTCACAATAGTCACAAATAATATAAAATACCTTAGTGTGACTCTAACTAAGGAAGTGAAAGATCTGTATGATAAGAACTTCAAGTCTCTGAAGAAAGAAATTGAAGAAGATCTCAGAAGATGGAAATATCTCCCATGCTTGGCAGGATTAATATAGTCAAAATGGCTATCCTGCCGAAAGCAATCTACAGATTCAATGCAATCCCCATCAAAATTCCAACTCAATTTTTCACTGAGATAGAAAGGGTAATTTGCAAATTCGTCTGGAATAATAAAAAACATAGGATAGCAAAAACTATTCTCAGCAGTAAAAGAACCTCTGGTGGAATCACCATGCCTGACATTAAGCAGTACTACAGAGCAATTGTGATAAAAACTGCATGGAACTGGTATAGCAACAGACAGATAGATCAATGGAATAGATTTGAAGACCCAGAAATGAATCCAAACACCTATGATCACTTGATCTTTGACAAGGAAGCTAAAACCATCCAGTGGAAAAAAGACAGCATTTTCAACAAATGGTGCTGGTACAACTGGTGGTTATCATGTAGAAGAATGCAAATTGATCCATTCTTATCTCCTTGTACAAAGCTTAAGTCTAAGTGGATTAAAGAACTCCACATAAAACCAGAGACACTGAAATTTATACAGAAGAATGTGGGAAAAAAACCTCAAAGATATCCGCACAGGGGAAAAAAATCCTAAACATAACAGCAATGGCTTGTGCTATAAGATCAAAAATTGACAAATGGGACCTCATGAAATTGCAAAGGTTCTTTAAGGCAAAAGACACTGTCAATAAGACAAAAAGGCCACGGACAGATTGGGAAAGAATTTTTACCAATCCTAAATCTGATAAGGGACTAATATCCAACATCTAGAAAGAGCTTAAGAAGCTGCACTCCAGAAAAACAAATAACCCCATTAAAAAATGGAGAACAGAGCTAAACAAAGAATTCTCAACTGAGGAATACCAAATGGCTTAGGAGCACCTGAAAAAATATTCAACTTCCATAATCATCAGGGAAATGCAAATCAAAACAAGCTTAATATTCCACCTCACTCTAGTCAGAATGGCTAAGATCAAAAATTAAGATGACAGCCGATGCTGTCAAGGATGTGGAGAAAGAGGAACACTCCTCCATTGTTGGTAGGATTGCAAGATGGTATGACCACTGGAAATCAAGCTGGAGGTTCCTCAGATAATTGGACATAGTACTACCAGAAGATCCAGCAATACCTCTCAGTGGCATATACCTAGAACATGTTCCAACTAGTAATAAAAACGCATGCTACACTATGTTCATAGCAGCCTTATTTATAATAACCCGAAGCTGGAAAGATCCCAGGTGTCCCTCAACAGAGGAATGGATACAGAAAATGTGGTACATTTACACAATGGAGTACTACTCAGCTATTAAAAAACAATAAATTTAAGAAATTCTTGGGCAAATGGATGAATCAGGAGGATATCATCCTTAGTGAGGTAACCCAATGACAAAAGAAGTCACTTGATATGCACTCACTGATAAGTGGATATTAGCCCATAAACTTAGAATACCCAAGATACAATTTGCAAAAGAGAAAAAAATCAAGAAGAACAAAGACCAAAGTGTGGATACTTCATTCCTCCTTAGAACAGAGAACAAAACACCCATGAAAGGAGTTACAGAGACAAAGTTTGGAGCTAAGATGAAAGGATGGACCATCCAGAGACTATCCCACCAAGGAATCCATCCCATAATCATTTACCAAACTCAGACACTATTGCATATGCCAGCAAGATTTTGCTGAAAGGACCCTGATATAACTGTCTCTTTTGAGGCTATACCAGTGCCTGGCAAATTCAGAAGTGGATGCTCACAGTCATCTATATGATGGAACACAGGGCCTCCAACGGAGGAGCTAGAGAAAGTTCCCAAGGAGCTGAAGGGGTCTACAACCCCTTCAGGTGGAACAAAAATATGAACTAACCAGTAGCCCCAGAGCTCATTTCTCTAGATGCATATGTAGCAGAAGATGGCCTAGTTGGTCATCATTGGGAAGAGAAGCCCCTTGGTCTTACAAACTTTATATGCCCCAGTAAAGAGGAATATACTAAGGCCAAGAAGTGGAAGTGGGCTGGTAGGGGAGCAGGGTTGTGGGTGGGAGGTGTAGGTACAGGGAACTTTCTGAATAATATTTGAAATGTAAATAAAGAAAATATCTAATAATGAAAGAGAGAAAAAGAATTGCACTACTGTGTGAAGAGGATGACAAGGATGTGGAGAAAGAGGAACACTCCTCCACAAACCCTTCAATCTACAATGGTGACTTGTATGATATATATGTTCGTATAATAGTAACACAAAAGTCTTGAAAATAATCACCCGTTATCTTATTGGATTTAAGGCCCATTCCTATTCCTGAAACTGCTCAGTTTACAAAGACCCTGAGACTTTATATGTCATAGACTTAGGAGAAATTCAATAGTATTGTCCAGGATCATAGCCATCAAATGATTACTAATGACATTGTTTTATAGTCATAGGTAAATCCCTTACTCAGCCATCATCAAAGAAAATTCTTCCTGTAGTATATTCACACATACAAATACACAGACTCCCAACTAGACCGTATGAAGAGCGTGAGAGACCAAGGAATAGTCAGTCCAAAGTGAAGTGTCTCCACCAAAAAACCTCTTAGAGCACAGGAACCTTGCAGGATAGGAGGCACAAAAATTATTACAGGAGGCAGTTGGGATAGAAGACACCAAGAAACCAGTGCCAAACCAAGCATGACTAAGGCACATATGAACTCACAAGACTGTGACAGTATGCATGGGGTCTGTACAGATAGTTGAGATTTCAGGCTGAGAGGGTAAGTATATAGAAACCCACATCCTTAGTCCAAAAATTTTCTCTAATTGACTGTTGCTTGTGAAGGATAAATTAATTTTCTCCAACGAAGTCTCACTGAGTATACTAACCATGTTTAGGTCCAGGACCCATGATCAGCAGTAGGTGGCTAACTCAAAACAAATTCAATGTTATGTGTAGGCATTTTATTATCGTAGAGATCTTTTGATTGTGTATTATGGCTTGTGATTTTGCTTTTATGAGTTTTATGTGTGACTCTGTGTGTGTTTTTTTAGTGATTTCTCTCTAGCTCTTTTTTTCTGTTTGTTTTGTTTTGCCCTACTCTAATTTGTTTTACTACAAATGTTTTACTTTATCTTACTTTATTTTATTATTCTTCTTTGAGATGCCTATTCATTTCTAAAGAAAGAGAGAAAGAAAGCATGTGTATTTTGATGTGTTGAGAAGTAGGGGGAATCTGAGAAGAGCTGAGTAATGATAACCCATAATCAGAATATACTGTATATTCAATATTCAACTATTTTCAATAAAAAAAGAGAGTCATAAAACTCACAGTTTGCTCCCATGTTATACTGAGAATAAAAGCTTCCCTTCTACTTTTCATCAGAAAGACTTCAAATTATATATTGGAAGTAACAGCAACATTCGTTGTCTTTTCTGGATGAATACTTTAAGGCATCCTGGGTATCTCTGGAGACATACCTCAGCACTCAACAATGTAGCAAGCCGTTGTTCCTTCCTGATAAATCAGTAAAACTGATCAAAGGCTATCTTCCAGTGTAATCTTTAAAAGCACCCTCCTCTCCTTTTTCTGCCTCTTCCTCTTCATCCCCTTCTCCATCCTCTGTTCTCTCCTGTTATCTTCCTCCCTTATTGTATGTAGCACCTGAGACATTACTGCACAGTAAGCATTTATTAAAAAAAAAACAGATGAAGGAATAAAAGGAAGATCATTTAAGAACTTCCATCAATGAAGAAATCAAATAGGGAAAAAGAATCAAAGATATCAAAGGCTAGGGGAAGAAATAATAACAAAGCTACAAAGCCTAGGAAATCTAGAGAAGAAATCCACAATTGAAGTAGTGATAGGATTTTGAGGTTCTTATTATGGTTGGTTTGGATATTCTGGGTCAAATATAACACAGAGATAAATTGAGTGAGACAAGAGTTTAACCAGCTAAATCTCAATTCATTAAGAACTGGTGATCTAGGATTAAAAGATAGGGCCTCATCCTTACTAGGACTTTGTAGGGGACTTTGGGAGACATGGAATTCTTGGAGAAATGTCCTGAATGTAAAGTTCCCTACCACTGAAAAAGATTCATAAAATACACACAACTAAAATGTTTGATGCAAGGGGAAACAAAAACAAAACACAACAAACAAAAAAGGTAGGCCAGCACACACACGCACACACACACACACACACACACACACACACACACGGAGGAGTGAAGGTTAGTACTACAGGGACTCCCCGGCTCCTGGAGGCCATGCACATATTTAACTCCCTTGTGCTTTAGCAAGGACAGATGTCTGTTACCCTGTCACTAAAATCTGTACTGTAGGGATGACAGGACTCACTTTCTGCAGGGTACATAATAACTTTCCGACATGTTGTCAAAATATGTCAGGCCGACTTATGGCGTTCTATTGCATGAGAATGTGACACATGGTACAATGATTGGCGATTCAGTTGCTTTCTGTCAATGCCTGCCACTCAGGAGCGGAAGTGGAATCAAACCCAAGTTACAGCTAGACTTTTTGCATGAGAGTCACTTCCAAGTTTTACTTTTCATACCTGAGGTTTTGTATTACTGATATTAAATAAAAAAAAAAAAAAAACCTGTGCAATGAATTTTAAATGAGGTAAAAGCTCTCACCAGAGATTTGTTAAAAGCAGATGAACAGCTGTTCTTTCCCCCTTTTTAGTAGAAGGGCTTTAAATTATATATTAACCAAAAAGGTAAACAGAATAAAATGGGCAATTAAATATTAATGGAAGATGTAGTGGAATTGTCCTGCGCTGCACTTAAAACAGCCTGAATGATTGAGCTGTGAATTGCTCTCCCTGAGGTATTGAAATATTCATCAGCACTATTTAATAAATGTTCATATTCGTAGGCACTCATGTTTACACTACAGCGCTTGCAAGAGAGTGCTTACCAAAGAAAACATGCTAATGGAAGGTGAACCCTCCTGTACAGAGTCACCTTCAATTATGCAGTGTGCTGCTGAGGAGACAGGGAAATCTCTTCTCTGACAAATGAGAAGCTTGCATACCAAATGAGTCTCTTTTGTTAAGAGAATAGCTAGGATGGGCACAGAGGCATCATGGTTCCAAGACTATTTGGGGTTTTAAAACATTTATCAGCTTTGTATTTTAAAAAATGTTTAACCCTTTCTGATGAGTTTCATTCCAATGCTATTACTGTAAACTGCCTACCTTATGGGAAGAGATGCAATAGAAAGCAAAAGAAAGATTGCAGTGGCCAACTCAAAAACAATTAAGGTAAATGTATGCCAGGTAACAGTGATCTTAAGGATGCTGTCAACATTTGTAGACACAGTCAGATACTTCCTTTTACATCCTCTGTGACATTTACTTAGTTATTTTTTATCCAGATCTGTAGACATTATATCCTCTCAAGTGGGGAGTTTTATTGCCCACCTAAGTTAAATAGGATCAGGGCTGGTCAATACATTGAAATTGCATTATCTCTACAGAGACTATTAAGATATAGTAGAACACTGGAGGAAAGAGGCTGTAGCTGTACTCCTGATGAATATGTTGATTGAAAGAGGATATACTGTTCTATCTTAGACAAATGTTTGCTGAAAATATGTCATCATATTTCCAATTTAGCAGCATGATAATATAAGTTTAGGATCAGGTTCACTTGTGATAGGGATCTGCATCCTTCTAACCACCCAACAAACCTGAGAAATGCTTACTTAGTGGTAGAGGTGATTCCTTTGGTAACAAAAACAACTCTGTAGGAATTTTTGGTTGACTTCTGATTTCTGCCACAACAGCATTGCAAACTCAAGCCTGGTTCATAGCCTAACAGGGATGGAAGGAATATCCTCTCCTTAACTGAGAGATTAACTATACCAATTGACTATGGTTTTACTAAGGGAGTATTAGTGGATAAGATATTAAGAACTAGCTGGGAGTGGTGGCGCACACCTTTAATCCTAGCACTCAGAAGGCAGAGGCAGGCGGATTTCTGAGTTCGAGGCCAGCCTGGTCTACAAAGTGAGTTCCAGGACAGCCAGGGCTATTCAGAGAAACTCTGTCTCAAAAAAAAAAAAGATATTAAGAATTATTTAAATTGGGTTGGGGGTGTAGATCAGCTGATACAATATTTTCTTACATTTAGGAGGGACTGTAATTTATCCACGGAAGTAAATAAGCTGGCCATGTGTATTTCGAATCTCAGCACTTTGGAGGTGGACACAAGAAGAACAGGAGCTAAAAGTCATCCTCAGCTACACAGTTGATGCCAGACTGAGGTACATTTGTCCCTTTCTCAAAGAGAGAAAACAAATTATTCATGCGCAGTTGGGTCTGCTCCACTGTGACCAGCCTTTTTCACCAGAAAAAAATTCTGTCAGCAGCTGAACACCAAGGGAGAGTTTGTGGGACCAAGCCAGATGTATCATCCTTGTAGGTAAACTCTTTTTCACAATGATGAACAAGATAGCCATTTTATGTTATTGAGCTTCAGGGTTATTTTATAAGAAGTAGTATGGTACATGATTTTTTTTTCAATTATAGTCTTTCTTTTATAGAAAGGATCGTTGTTTCTATTTGTGCTTTTGTGCTTTTTGTTTTTTTTTACTAATCAGCAAATTTGATTGGATATTAAGTGTGCACCTTCAAAAGGATATAACCTTTTAGCCAACTTGAAGACACTGGAGCTTTTCTTGGGATGCCCTACTCTTCAATGGCATTCTTCAAAAAAAAAAAAAGTCACCAAGTATTATTGACTAAAACATCCAATAACATCTCTCTGCATCTTAACACTGCCCTTGCCTGCTTCCAATACCCTTGCCTTTGATTACTATGAGGTTGAATGTTCAGATGTCCGTTAATTGTACACATTTCTATCAGGGCTTGAACATCATAAAAAGCATCTATCCAATTATGTCACTCATCTCTCTAAAGGAAAAGTGAGAAACCTAATATGTCTAGAGTACATAGACAACCATGATGCAAACAAGTTCAATTCACACACAGGGTTGAAGCATGCATGTGCATATGTGCATACATATTCACTGTATATACATGCACATTCTGTGGATAATGGGAGAAATGGAGACGCAAAAGGAAAAGAGCTCTCTTGATTTTAACTTAATGCACATAAGGATGTAATTTCATTTTCATTCTATAAATGTAAGTTCTGTTGAACAAGTTGAGCATAGAAACTGTCATGCTAAATCCTGATGCCTCTTCTTAGTATTTTTATGACCTTATGAAATGAAGACAAGCTCTTTCATCTTCAATTTATTCTTCTTTAGGATATTAGTAAAAGTTGAATCCTATATATGATAGTCTTTCAGGAGACACATGTTGCTAACAACTTCTAGCATACAGTACATCATTTCTCCATGGTTGGAAGCCAGGGCTAAGGATTCCTATATATATATCATTTTATTTGGATCATTTATTCTTTCTAGGCAGTTAACCTAAAAGATATTTCTGTAAGGGCCATAAAGAATGTTCAGAAAACTCTGCTTGTTAAAAATTTGAGACAGTATCTTTCTATGTGGGAAAAAATACACGCTCTCTACTCTCCTGTATCAGTATTAAAAGTGCAGGAGTAAAAGGCATGTGATGTCTCAATATGCCCAGTCCTTCCCAGGTATAATATGATGGGCATTCTCAATCTCATTTGTAGGTAGGCAGGTACTATAGTCAATGAAACTTGAGCAAATATGCATGTGTTACTTTCACACAGAAGACATATACCAATTTCAAGGGAACATTATGGCACCCAACACTTTTCCTTCTACAACAATTATGACAGTATAGGCTAAAATGTCCTTACAATGAAGGGACCATGTCCTTCTACTGCTTCCCTCATACCCCCTAGACTTGTGGCTTAAGATACAAATAAACCACTGTGGCTTCTACTGTTTGCTACAATGAATTGATCCACACATGACCTGACAATTACATATGTACACTTTTCTCAACTACATTATATAAGGAAGTTTTCTTACCTAAGCCCATGTTTTTCTCCAGAACACCCTCAGATTTGGCTACCATTACAGTATTGTATTAATTCCTTGTCTCACTGTAACAAAATACCAACAAATGCAACCTAAGGAAAATGTGTTTCTTTTGATATAGAGTGAAGCCCACCCTGGATGGCTGAAAGGTAGTCATAGCAGCAGGAAAATGAGGCAGCTCTGGTCATGGCATCTTTAAAATGATCTGTGCTTAAAATGAAGAATCCACTCAATTTTAAGAATTTTTCTTTTCTCATAACTCAATAAAAGACACTGTTGAAACCTTAACAGTGGTAATTGTTCATGCCCTTTTAATTGTGATCAAATTTCAACCATTTGGAAAACACTTGAGAAATATATAAGACTGAGAGAAATGTAAACAATTTTTACCACTTAGATGCATACACAAATTCTGCCATGACAGAAATCTCTCCTTCATTCCCACTTCCATCCCATAATCTGGTCTTTTAGAAAACTATTTACAATAGATCTATTTCTAGAGAAGTCTATCTTAGTCAGAATAGGAACCTTTAGCCTTTGTTCCTATGAGTGTGGACTCTGGTTTGTTCACTATGGGGGCTAGTTTTAGAACTGGAAGCAAACAAGGAACTCCATTTCTTAAATCTAGGTAAGTTCAAAAGTAGAATATGTAGCAACAGAGGCCAGAAGTATTTTTACTTTTCCCATCATTCTGCAGATGAGACATTGCTTCGCTCTCTGGGAACATTGATAGTGCAGGAGAAAAATGTATGACTCAGTCTATACCAGTGGCAATTTGTAAAGGCAATCTCTTCCTTCAGTTTCAAAATCAAATGGGTTACTACTATTTAGTTACAGTGAGTAGGGTTGTCTTACTTCCCCAAAATCCCTTCAAAGAAGATGACAATATTTCTTGTTTCTACATTTTTCACATCAGTAATTAGAATGTAATAATAAATGATAATAAATGCTTAACCATAAGCTTATAATTGAGGTTGAAATGACTTAGAGAAATATTTCACATGAACTTGGTACTACCTAGTGGTGATTGTAGGACTTTCAGAGATAGTCCCATCACTCTGTAGTAGAGGGATGACACATGATAGAATGCTCTGGGACAAGAGAACCATGGCATGAAGAAAGCGCATGGTATAAATTCACATGTTAAGGCAGAATTAGCTTGACTCTACAAGGAACTCAGTCCTCTCCTCATATTAGGAATTTGTAGTAATTTAAGTATTCCATTTTATCCATAATTATTTTAGAACTATCCAGAGAAAACTCAATAGACCATCTTCCTCACATGGATGAACATATTTGAATGTGTATACACATTTAAAGGAATTGCTGGGAAGTCCTACACTCTGACCATCATGTTCTACTTATAATTCTCACCCAGTTTGAAAGGGTGGTTATTACTTCACTTGGTGCACCAATGCACTCAGAGATATGCCTTTATGAACCTCTAGGAACATGAAAGCGCATTCAATGTGCACTTGGTCTCCCACACAAATGTATAACAGAAAGAATTTGTACAAGGAGTCACAATTTTACCTAGTAAATATGGGGATGCTTCTATAGGTTTCTGTTCTCATCATATTACAAAATTATTGGGTACATTTAATATTAACATATTTTTTAATATATTTTTTATTTTTATTTTTTAATTCTTTTTTCATAGTCTAGACTTTATTCTCCTACTGGTCTACCATCTGACTATTCCATATTTCATACCTCCTCCCCTGTTTCCCAAATAATGTCCCTACCTCCCAACCCCTACCCCACCAGACCTCCCCACTCCCTGGGTTCTCAAGTCTCACTGAATATTCTCTGACTGAGTTCAAACCTGGCAATCCTCTGCTGCATATGTGTTGGGGGCCTCATATCAGTTGGTGTATGCTGCATGGTTGGTGGCTCAGTGTCTGAGAGATCTCAGGGGTCCAGGTTAGTTGAGACTGCTGGTCTTCCTATAGGGTCACCCTGATCCTCAACTTCTTCCAGCTTTTCTCTAATTCAACCAAAGGGGTCACCAGTTTCTGTCGACTGTGTATATATCAGTGTTTGACTCTTTCAACTGCTTGTTGGGCCTTTCAGAGGGCAGTCATGGCCCCTGTTTGTAAGCACACAAGTCTTGTCTAGTTTAGATATTTGGTTAGGTTTTGATTCATTTATTTGTTTGTTTGTTTGTTTTGTTGTTTGATCAGGATTTTCCTACTAGTAGTCAGCTTGTCTGAGACACATATGTTCTGTGAGGGTGTGTATCTATTTTTAGCAGCTTATTATAGCAACTGTTATTTTTATGAGAAAAGATTTTCTTGCATCCCGGTATTGATGGCCCATGCTATGAGATATTTTGCTTAATTATCTCTTTACATTTGTATGATTGGTGTAAAATTATTTAAAATGTGGACTTGGAGAATTATAGTATTCATTTCAAGAAACAGCTGGTTTGCTCAAGTGGATCAGATGTCTGGTTGTATGAAATCAATGAATTTTAAGTTACCAATCTACAGGAAGATGAGTTGACAATTTGTTAGCCCTCCCCTGTCTTATTGAGCTAAATCCATCCATGGACAATTATTAGCTCTTTTGTAGATTTTATAATTTGCTTCTTTGAGCAGACACAGGGAAACAGAACCAGAATTCTGGGTTTTCCAGTTAGTGCACTGGGATTTGTTCATCTGAAACCACCATTCGAACTTTTTCCATGTGAATGAGAGGGAGAACATTTTCCTGCAGACAGAAAAAAAAAAAAAAAAAAAAAAAGGTTCTTTCTGATGATCACAAAGATTCAGAGGTAAATTAGAGTTGATTCTTCTTAATTACCTCCATTCTATTTTGTTTTCAGCATCTTTATTAAGCCTGACTTAAAAAAAAAAAAGACTGTTTTCCTTTGTAACTGTCTATTATATTTGTAATAGACCCCTAAGCAGCCTATTTTTTATTGATTGTATTATTTCTATTTTAGCTACTCTTTAGTGTACTACCGAAGTATCTCATGACATTCTTGAGATAATTTAAACATTTTTTTTAATCTGAGTAAAATTCTTGAGGTAACAACACCCTGACACCATCAAAAGTAGCTACCTCATATCATAATCCTTGTAATGTTGCTTTTAATTTACCTTCAAAGTCACCGGCTATTTTTGTTCATTGCCTTCCCTATACCTGTAGCATTCACAAGTACACTACTATTTGTGGTTTAAAAATGACTATATATAGCAGAACTGTTTCCTCTCCCCATGTGAATAGCAAATAAAACAATATTGTTTTTTTAGGGTGGGAAATTGATAACCAGTGGTCCTAATTCTAACAGTCCTCTTTGGTGTCTTCATCTTAAGAGAACCTTAAATGTAGATTTTCTAGAGAGTAGAATCTGAACTGCAGTTTATCTGTGGATCATTTTATTATAATTAGAAGTATAATTTAAGTAAAGTAGGAGAGGGGGAAAGAAGTCATTATAGATGTTACCTCATTTATGGGCCAGGACATGAAAATCAAACAAACAAATAATCATGTGTTTACTCACATATGGTACTTGCTACACAGAGCTGGTACATCATGAGTCCATCAAGAGGACAAGTAAGGATTTTATCAGCCACTTCCTGACTTTTGTCTCCTTCATCTTCTCCTAGATCTATTAGGTTTTTTTTAGTTTATTAACTCCTATAACAAACACTGTCCAGGAACCTAGAGCTCTGGTTGCTGTACCTAGGTTGAATGTACTTAGGATATACTATAGCTAATATGCATGAAAAATATCTAACAAGAAGGACATGGAAGAATTTATGGCACAAGCTGCCTTCATTCTGGTTGAGAATCAGAGTGATAATTGAACTCTGGAAGGCAGAAGAGGAATTTAGGGATGGAAAGAGAAAACACTGCCCTGTGCAGTATTGGCATTTATTTTCACACAGAAAAGGAAGTCTCTCAAATAAAACCAGTTACAGAATTATCTGATTTCAAAGTTCTATGCTCACCACTGTCCCAGACTTTGATTTCTCTATTCTCTCCTCTCTCTTATTTCTCTCTACAGCTTCCAACTTTGGCTAGAAAAGAATAATCCTTGTCAGCACAAGAAATAAAGAATAAGTTTTCAAATAATATGAGTTTTTAAAAGGACATATACCATTAAGGAATGATTGAATGATTCCTACGAATTGTATAGATAAGTACAATGTTTACAAATGAAAACATGTTGTGCAAAAAAAAGTCAGAATTTTCAGTTTTTCCACCTCATCTTCATCTGCTGATACTGACTGTATCACTTCACCATAGGATAGGTCTGAATGTAAAATTAATATCTGATTTCTCCACCAAATATTTGGGGAGTTATATGAAAATAGATGAAAGCATTTTAGTTTTTATTTATTAATTGGAAGGTGAAACTAATGTCACTGGTGACAATACCAATATTCAATAAATAATTTCAACAGAACAGGAGAGTTCACAACCCCCTTTACATTTTGATATAACTTACCAGGTTCTTTCTTAGTGAAATAATACGTACCTTTATTTGAGGGTTTTTAAACACTCATGTCTTGGGGGGGGGTAAAAGAAGGAGAAAATGTAATCAATATTTATGTTGAGCAAAATATGTTTTATTTACTATAAAGTAAATTCTAAAGTAGAAATGAAATGTTCCAACTGGCCATTATGACCTAGAATTAAACTCTAAAGATCCTTGGTGTTAGCCAATCAACCTCAAGATCATTGACGAGCTACTTTACTTTTCCAGGTTTTCAAGATTTGCTTGTTTCTGGTTGATTGGTTTGTTGACTTTCCTTTCCATCTGTTAAGCAGCTAAATAAAATGATCAGAAAATTTTTACTTTTAGTAAAGGAAAATATTGCCTAACGCAATGTTAGAGATTCTGTCGGACTCCTTGAAATCTGAGACTTGAAATTCTCAGAGTTCCGGTTTGTAAGATATTAATTACACTGAATCTTCAAGATTCGATTCCCATGTAAGAAGAGGAACAGAATTCGCTGGGAAAAAAATCCTACTGCATTTATTTGACTTTATATGCATGGAAGGAGAGTACTGTACTCAAAAATGTCTGTTCTAAGAAAGATTTATTTTACTGGGAAAAATGTCTGGAACCATAAAAGGCACTTTACACAAAAATAAAAAGAAAAAACCCTCAAGTGAAAAAAAATAGTAATTTGATTAAATTATGTGTGCCTTTTCAACTATGCCAGTGGGGCTTAGCTCAGCAAACAGAAGCAGTGAAGTAAATCGATGTTGGTTTATTAAAGATCAGAATTCAATATCTCAGTGGGTGATGGGCTTATGCACCAGAGTGCTAATTAGCTTTTCTTAACAAAGAAAGTCAACATGGCAGAATCAAGGAGAAACTCAAGAGAATGACAGTGCCAAGCAGCTTCTCAAAGACGAGTTTTTGACTCTCAGCAAATAGTTTCAAGCAGAACATAAATTTTATCCTATTGCTTCACATTTCATTGTTTATTCTAAAGTATTTATTTTAACATTTGAAATTATTTCCTGAATATTGATATTGTCACCAGTTACATTATTGTCACCTGCCAACTAATAAATGGAAACTGAAATGCCCTCATCTGTTCCCGTGTAACTCACCAAATATTTGGTGAAGCAATCAGAGATTAATTTCTCATTCAGATCCATCCTATGATGAAGTCATAAATAATAGCAAATTTGTAACATCACATTTCTCTCCATGGCAACAGACACTTTGCAAACAAAGGATTATGACTTCATGGGAGAATCAAACAGAGGGAAAGAGTGGGTTGCAATAAAGAAAGCTTGTTTTCAAACTCATATAATCTATAGTAATTATACTGGGAATATAGGCAAAGCCTTGTAAAGCAAATTGCCTTTTTAGAAATATTTTTCAAGTTTGTTCCACAATAAAAATCTTTGTCTATATTGTGGATAATATGTGACATACAATAATTTTAATACATAGCTAATATGACAGAAGTAATCTGGGGTATAAAGGTGTGAATTGGAAATGATTATGTCGTAAGGAGTATATTACCAAAATTTCTTCAGGACTACATGGTACTAAAGAAAACAACACACAGATTTTTTTTACTAATGTGTTTGTTATCTGGGTGTTTAACACTTGTAAAGGAGCTGGTCTATTCATCCTTCCTACCTTCTTTACCCCCTTTCAAACACTGCCTATAACAATTACACTTACCCTTTAAGAGTTCCTTCGAGTCTAGAGGAAAAACAAAGCAAAAGCAAAGCAAACGAAACAAAACAAAACAAACAAAATGAAATGAAATGAACACTCTTATTTCTAAGCAACATCTTTGAAGTTTATTCATATGCAAATCATCCCAAAAACATTTACTGACATTTTATCCAAGGCATATTGAAATTTCATATCCAAAAACATTCAACAAACAACAATAAATCATTTATTTTTTGCTGGATGTTCTTGGCTTTTAAATAATTCACACTCAGGCAATATTGCTAAGAATTTTTCTAAGATATATTTAAAAAATTGGAGTTCCGAGAAATTGAGCCAATTGGTTACCTATTGGGTTTTGTTGTTATGGTTATTATACAAGGCTTTATACCATTTTCCTTGGCTTCCTTTTCTAGTAAAACAATAATTTTCTTTTAGAAAAACATGATATAAAAATGAACTAAAATCGTGTGTCTGTTACTGATACCATGACAAAGGAAGGCTTAAACCATGATTCAAGAGGGTAGCAGAGAATATTAGCAACAGCCTATAAAGTTTCTATGTGACTTCACCTGCCAACAACTCTAGTGGAAGTAGCCTGTCTAACCTGACACTGGGCACTGGGCTTTTTGTTATCCTGTACTATCTAGTATTGTTACCCTATTATAGGGTAACACCATTAAAGCTCTCCCTCCCCNTATATATATATATATATATATATATATATATATATATATATATACAGATACAGATATTAGAAATTTTCTACCTAATAGGTTTCCATACAATTTTGCATAAGTTTAATATTAGTTGTACCTTAATTCACTCATCTACCCTGTTCTTCCATTACAGAGTATTATTAATGATCTCAGTTATCCTACAGAAGTTGATGCTAAGATTCTTTTACTGATAACGTCATACACTTATCCCATCTAGAGATCCATCCCATATACAATCACCAAATCCAGACACTATTGTGGATGCAAAGAAGTTCTTGCTGACAGGAGCCTGATATAGCTGTCTCCTGAGAGGCTGTGCTAGAATTGACAAATACAGAGGCTGATGCTTGCAGTCAATCATTGGACTGACCATGGAGTCCCCAATGAAGGAGTTAGAGAAAGGACTGACAGAGCTGAAGAGGTTTGCAACCTCATAGGAAGAACAACAATATGAATCAAACAGACCCCTGCCCTGAGCTCTCAGGAACTAAACCACCAACCAAAGAGTACACATGAAGGGACCTGTGTCTCCAAATGCATATGTAGCAGAGGATGGCCTTGTTGGGCATCAATGGGAGGAGAGGCCGTTGGTCCTTTGCAGGCTTGATGCCCCAGTGTAGGGGGATGCCAGAGTTGGGAGGCCGGAGTGGGCAGGTGGGTGGTGGAACACCCTCATAGAAGCAGGGGGAAGGAGGATGACACAGGGGGTTTCTGGAGGGGAAACCAGGAAAGTTGATAACATTTGAAATGTAAATAAAGAAAATATCCAAAAAAGGATAAGAAAAAGAAAAAGAAAAAAGAAAAAAGAAAAAAGAAAAAAGAAAAAAAGAAAAAAAGAAAAGAAAAGAAAGAATTTTAAAAACAGTACTCACCTGGAATCTTCATCTCTGCTGGCTAGACTTCACAGTGCCTGGATGTCCTATACATGCCACCAGAGGAGAAAAGTAATCACAAATTTTAGCCAGTTTTCAACGCTGTGAGCTATAATGACTGGCCAGGTAAAACAGAGCCACTGATGCAATAATGCCAGGAATGTTCTAGGTATAACCAATCACTTTATGGCTGAATTTAAGTCCTGCTCCACAGACTGGAACCCATGCATAGCACCATTATTCCAGACTTCAACCTACGACTAGACAGGTCATGGCACTATTAAACAGCTAAATGAATATCATTTTAAACAAATTCCTAATGGCTTAAGACTATATCCATATATTATTGCATCTCTAAGACTTCATCAAAGAAGCTTCCTTTTTTTCTGCAGTAGATGGCAATTACAGGGACCCCCATGTGACTACAGTATAGGAAATAAGAATCTGCTCAGCTCTATGTGGGATATCTATATCTCCCGTGCCTCTCAAATCATAGCATAAGAGGAAGTATAAGAACCAAGAGTGTAAGGTGGTGAATGATTACAGGAAATCACTGCTTACTGGACGTGGAAGGATAGTTGCACATCATGAATTCACAGCAGTTGAGACAGTATGCACAAGACCTGCACAGGCTCTGGTCCTGCAAAATTCTAGTGTGTTGTAGGGAGATGAGAACAAACTATCACCCCTATATCAAAAGATCTTGGTAGCTCATAGCATCTAGCAGAGAAGAGACAATTTTCATCAAAGAGTGGCTATGGGTATTGCAGATTACTCTGCAACCCACAGTCAAATGTATATGAACACCATAGATTCTTCTTTTCTCATTTTATTTAAGAGAGAGGGTACAAATCTGGGTAGGAAAAAATGGGATAAATATGCAGCAATGGCAAAATGGGTGAATATGATAAAAATGGATTTTATAAAAATCTTTACAAACTAAAAGTGATTTTAAAACATGATTTATACTATAGTCAAAATAATTTTCAAACTGTTCCATATTTTTCCACTCTCTAGCTATAAATGAGGTTTAAAGGGATAGAGCCTGAAAAGCGGCTAGTTGTGAAATATTTGAGACATTTGTGGGTTGATATTTTAATAACATGTCCTCTGAATTCCTATCTGCATTTGAAGACGGGTACAGCTAACATTAAGCATATGATTAAGAATAACTGCATATGAAAACTACTTAGGAATCATGAGGTAGCCAGCCTTATTATTCACAACTGGTATAATTAACAATCTGAATCAAGAGAATCATCTGACCAAATATTGAGAAAGCATTTCACAAGGCTGAGTAGCTTGTGCCTTTTACATGTTTGAAATCAAACAGAACACCAACTAGCTGAAGTTTATATATATATATATATATATATATATATATATATATATATATATATANGGGAGAGGGAGAGAGAGAGAGAGTCATTAATGCTTAGCATTTTGTTTCTGGTAATTTTTTTCTTTATTTTTATCTCATACAATACTTTCCATCAGATGCCTCCCATTCCTCCCCTTCTCGCAGACTGCTCTCCATCTCTCCTCTTTTCCAGCCCCATTGCTCCTCCATTTTCCTTTAGAAAAGAGCAGGTCTCTCAGGGATATCAACAAAATTGAGTATAACAGGATACCATAAGACTAGTTATAAGTCCTCATATCAAGACTGGTTGAAAAAAAACAGTAGAAGAAAAAATATCCTACGAGCAGGAAAAATAGTCAGATACACCCCACTTTCATTGCTAGGAGTCCAACAAAACCAGAAGCAAAAACCACAGTATATAAGCAGAGGGATTAGTCCAGAACCATGTAGTCTTAATGGCTGCTGCTTTCATCTCTGTGAGGCCTGCTTAGTTCATTCTGTGAAGATCTTATAAGAACATGGGCATGATGATGTTATAAGGAACGTTTGTATGAATAAACCGAGCATAATCAAAAGACAAACAAACAACAACAACAAAAAACATGGCATGGAATGGTAGTGAGGCAGTATATTGTCTAACTTTGTCTAGAATTTTGTTGGCATTATATTTTCATTAAAGAATGACATCTCATCTTTTGACTTACAGTAACCAATTATGATGTCTAGCAGATACATTTATAAGCAAAAATCTGTAACTAACATCAACTTAGCTCCAATTATGTAACATTTGATTAAGCTAATATCAAAAGATCCTTCTGAAGAACATCTGGAAAGTCTCTTCTAAAACATAGACATCCTTTTTTATGTTTTATATAAGCTCTTCAAGAAATGATTATTTATGTGGTGACTGGATCCCTGCTGCCATTCACAGTTTGTCATCTGTTTTTACCAATATGGTAAGATTAATTACCTAGGAAAATATCCTAATTAAGATCAGATTTAGATTTCAATAAGCAAATAGTAATAATATTGGATGCCTCACTTCACAATATGGTTAAATATATAACCATATAATGAAGTGGGTTTATTTTAATCTGTGAATAATAAATTTACCTTATTTTATACCATTATTACTATTGGCCCACAAACAACATATATCATTTATCATGTTATATATAGAACATAAATTCTTAAAGTCAAGATCAGGACCACATACAGGGAGTCTTAATATAGAGAAAAAATTGCCAACAACACTATGACTAGTTATGACATCCCCACATTTTCAAGGATGTATATTGTCTACAGTTATTTTCTTAGGCACAAGCTCTGACAGAGAAGTGGATACACAGTGCTGTAAAATACCAGGCACAATATAAAACCTGGGAGCAATGTCCTTGTAGGCCAACAAGATCACAAGAACAGAGAAGTATGGAAGGGGGAGCTCAGATAAAAGATCCAAGAAACTGTTTGCGGAAGCTCAGATAGTAGCTGACTGAATGCTATATAAACATCATTGGAAAAATAAAAACTGTTCATTCATGAAGTGAACCCAGAGTCCCGTGTGTTTGTTTACCAATGTCCACCTATCCAGGTTCCTGCATTGCTCATGGTTGTGCTGGCTACAGCATACATTCATCACTAATCACAGCAAAGGGAAGCTCTTCTACCAAGAAAGCAGCCAAAGACTATTGGTATAAATGTAAATATTCAAAAGGAAAATTGGCAATGAAATCATTTAGTAAAATAAGGTAGAAAGCTCAAGCTTCAATAAGATATTTTTTTAGTCAATCTAGGCCTTACTATTTCTAAGAAAACTATGGAAGACAAGGTAGGCTATAATAGCTAGATTATAGAAATATGTACCATTAAATAACTCTGTATGGAAGATTATATCTAGCTGTTAACCAAACACTACATAAATACTAATAGAAAAAAATAAAAATTGTTCACTCTTGAAGGGAACCATGAGTTCCCTGTTTCTTTCTTTTGTTTTTAATTACATATTTTCTTTATAATATCCACTTATCAGTGAGTGCCTATCATATGTGTTCATTTGTGATTGGGTTACCTCACTCAGGATGATATCCTTCAGATCCATCTACTTGTCTAAGAATTTCATAAATTCATTGTTTGTAATAGCACATTTAGTACCACATTTTCTGTATCTGTTTCTCTGTTGAGGGACATTTGGGTTCTTTCCACAGTGAAGCATGAGTCATTATTACAAGTTGGAACATCTCCTGCATATAGGCCCAGGAGTGGTATGGCTGGGTCTTCCTCTGAGGAACTGCCAAACTGATTTCCAGAGTGGTTGTACCAGCTTGCAATCCCACCCGCAATGGTGGAGTGTTCCTCTTTCTCCACATCCTGGCCAGATTTACTGTTACCTGAAGTTTTGATCTTAGCCATTGTGGCAGGTGTAAGGTGGAATCACAGAATTGTTTTGATTTGCATTTCCCTGATGATTAAGAATGTTGAACATTTTTTTAGGTGCTTCTCAGTCAATCCGTATTCCTCAGTTGAGAATTCTTTCTTTAGCTCTGTACTCCATTTTTTATAAGGTTATTTGGTTTTCTGGAGTCTAACTCCTTGAGTTCTTTGTATATATCGGATATTAGCCCTCTTTCAAAGTTAAAGATTTTTTTCCCCAATCTGTTGGTTGCCTTTTTGCCTTAATAACAGTGTCCTTTGCCTTACAGAAGCTTTTCCATTTTATGAGGTCCCTTTGTTGATTCTTGATCTTACAGCACAAGCCATTGGTCATCTGATCAGGAATGTTTCCCCCATGCCAGTATCTTCGAGGATCTTCTCCACTTTCTCCTCTGTAAATTTCAGTGTATCTGGTTTTATATAGAGTTCCTTGTTCCACTTAGACTGAGCTTTGTACACGGAGATAAGAATGGATCAATTAGCATTGTTCTACATGCTAACCCCAAGTTGAGCCAGCACAATTTGTTAAAAATGCTGTCTTCTTTCCAATGGATGTTTTTAGCTTTTTTGTCAAAGGTTAAGTGACGGTGGGTGTGTGGTTTCATTTTTGAGTCTTTAATTCTATCCCATTGATCTATCTCTCTGTCACTTTACCAGTACCATGCATTTTTTTTTTCACAATTGCTCTGTATGTAGTACAGCATGAAGTCAGGCATGGTGATTCCCACAGAGGTTCTTTTATTGTTAAGAATAGTTTTTCCTATCCTAGGATTTTTGTTATTCCAGATGAATTTGCAAACTGCCCTTTTTAACTCTGTAAAGACTGAGTTGGAATTCTGATGGGGATTGCACTGAATCTGTAAATTGCTTTCAGCAAGATAGCGATTTCTACTATATTAATCTTGCCAATACATGAGCATGGGAGATCTTTCCATCTTTTGAGATCTACAATTTCTTTCTTCAGACACTTGAAGTTCTTTTTTTGCTGTTGTTGTTTTTTGTTTTTTGTTTTTTTGAGACAGGGTTTCTCTGTATAGCCCTGGTTGTCCTGGAACTCACTTTGTAGACCAGGCTGGCCTTGAACTCAGAAATCCTCCTGCCTCTACCTCCAGAGTGCTGGGATTAAAGGCATGTACCACCACACCCGGCTGAAGTTCTTATATTACAGATCTTTCACTTGCTTAGAGTCACACCAAAGTATTTTATATTATTTGTGACTATTGTGAAGGGTGTTATTTCCCTAATTTATTTCTCTGCCTGTTTTCCTTTTGTGTAAAGAAAAGCCACTGATTTGCATGAGTTAATATTATATATACCTATTTCACTGAAATTGTTTATCAGGTTTAGTTCTCTGGTGATTTTGGGGGTTACTTATACATACTATCATATCATCATCAAATAGTGATATTTTGACTTCTTCCTTTCTAATTTGTATCCTTTTGATCTCCTTTTGTTGTCTAAGAATTCAAATACTATATTGAATAGGTAGGGAGAGAGTGGGCAGGCTTGTCTCATCCCTGATTTTAGTGGGATTGCTTCACGTTTCTCTCCATCTAGTTTGATGTTGGCTACTGGTTTGCTGTATATTGCTTTTATTATGTTTAGGTATAGGCCTTGAATTCCTGATCTTTCCAAGACTTTTATCATGAAGGGGTGTTGGATTTTGTCAAATGCTTTCTCAGCTTCTAATGAGATGATCATATGGTTTTTGTCTTTAAGTTTGTTTATATAGTGGATTACATTGACGGATTTCTGTATATTAAACCATCCCTGCATCCCTGGGATGAAGCCTACTTGATCATGATGGATGATCATTTTAATGTGTTCTTGGATACAATTTGCAAGAATTTTATTGAGTAATCTTACATTGATATTCATAAGGGAAATTTGTTTAAAGTTCTCTTTCTTGTTTGGATCTTTGTGTGGTTTAGATATCAGAGTAATTGTGGCTTCAGAGAAGGAATTGAGTATAATACTTTGTTTCCATTTTGTGGAATAGTTTGAGGAGAGTTGAAATTAGGTCTTTGAAGGTCTGATAGAACTCTGCACTAAACCCATCTGGTCCTGGGCATTTTTTTGGTTAGGAGATTATTAATGACTCTCAATTTCTTTAGGGGATATGGGACTGTTTAGATCGTTCAACTGATCCTGATTTAACTTTGATACCTGGCATCTGTCTAGAAACTTGTCCATTTCATCCAGGTTTTCGAATTTTGTTGAGTATAGGCTTTTGTAATAGGATCTGATGATTTTTTGGATTTCCTCAGATTCTGTTATTTTGTCTTCCTTTTCAATTCTGATTTAGTTAATTAGGATACTGTCCCTGTCTGGTTAGACTGGCTAAGGGTTTATCTATCTTGTTGATTTTCTCAAAGAACTAGCTCCTGGTTTGGTTGATTCTTTGAGTAGTTCTTTTTGTTTCCACTTGGTTAATTTCATCCCCGAGTTTTCTTATTTCCTGCCATCTATTCCTCTTGGGTGAATTGCTTCCTTTTGTTTTAGAGTTTTTAGGTGTGCTGTCAAGCTGCTAGTGTAACCTTTCTCCAGTTTCTATTTGGAGGCACTCAGAGCTATGAGTTTTCCCCTTAGGACTTCTTTAATTTTGTCCCATAAGTTTGGGTATGTTGTGGCTTCATTTTCATTAAACTCTAAAAAGGTTTTAATTTCTTAATTTTTTTTCTTTCTTGACCAAGTTATAATTGAGTAGAGTGTTGTTCAACTTTCACGTGTATGTGGGCTTTCTATTCTTTATGTTGTTATTGAAGATCAGCCTTAGTTTGTGGTGATCTGATAGGATGCATGGGATTATTTCAATATTTTTGTTCCTGTTGAGGCGTTTTGTGACTGATTATATGGTCAGTTTTGGAGAAGGTGTCATGAAGTACTAAGAAGAAGCTATATTCTTTTGTTTTAGGATAAAATGTTCTATAGATATCTGTTAAATCCATTTGTTTCATAACTTCTGCTAGTTTCACTGTGTCTCTGATTAGTTTCTGTTTCCAGGATGTGTCCATTGATGATAGGGGGTTGTGGATGTCTCCCAATATTATTGTGTATAGTGCAATGAATGCTCTGAGTTTTACGAAAGTTTCTTTCATGAATGTGGATGCTCTTGCATTTGGAGCACAGATGTTCAGAATTGAGAGTTCATCTTGGTAGATTTTACCTTTAATCAGTAAGAAGTGTCCACCCTTATCTTTTTGATAGTTTTAAGTTGAAAGTAGATTTTAATCGATATTAGAATGGCTACTCCAGCTTGTTTCTGGGGACTATTTGCCTGGAAAATTGTTTTCAAGCCTTTTACTCTAAGGTAGTGTCTGTCTTTATCCCTGAGGTGGGTTTCTTTTTTTTTTTTTTTTTTTTCAACTTTTATTAGATATTTTCTTCATTTACATTTCAAGTCTTATCCAGAAAGTTCCCTGTATCCTCCCCCCTCCCGGCCCTGCTCCCCTACCCACCCGCTCCCACTTCTTGGCCCTGGCGTT
>LR751475.1:148557-167513 GCA_902729485.2 Mus minutoides
TCCTTCTTCCTTGGGAACCCTGTGTTCCATCTAATAGCTGACTGTGAGCTTCCACCTCCATGTTTGCCAGGCATTGGTATAGTCTCCCATGAGACAGCTATATCCGGGCCCTTTCAGCACTATCTTGCTGGCATATGCTATAGTGTCTATGTTTGGTGGCTGATTGTGGGATGGATCCCTGGCAGCCGCAGTCATTGGGGCCATCCTTTGGAATCAGCTTCACACATGATCTCTTTAACTCTTTCAATGTGTGCTTTGTTCTTAATTCTAGGAAGGGGTGACGTGTCCACATTTTGATCTTCCTTCTTCTTGAGTATCATGTGTTTAATAAATTGTATCTTGGGCAGTCTAGGTTTCTGGGCTAATATCCACATATCAGTGAGTACATGTTATGTGAGTTCTTTTGTGAATGGGTTACTTCACTCAGGATGATGGCCTCCAGATCCATCCATTTGCCTAGGAATTTCATATATTTATTGTTTTTAATAGCTGAGTAGTACTCTATTGTGCTTATAAGCAGCAAATTGTTGAGTCCTGTTTATGTAACCAGTCTGTTAGCCTATGTCTTTTTCTTAATATCAATCATATCCATTGATATTAAGAGATATTAAGAAAAAGTTTTTGTTGCTTCCTGTTATTTTGTCGGTAGAGTTGGAAAATTCTTGAAAAAGACAATTTATACATTTTAGGTTTCCTGCCATTCTCAAGAGCATCATAGACTCTTATGCCATTTTTCCCCATTCTACCTGGAATGTGAAATGTCCATTTGAATGGTGTTTCCATGACACACACTCCATTGTCCTGTTAGTAATAGAGTAGTTATGTTGTTTATCAAATCCACTGTCACAGTATCACCTGTGTACAAGTCACTGATCATTGCTCACTGAGTAGAGGTCACAAGCAGTGATGCTGGAAACTAGAATATGTCAAAGAATGGTTGTTATATAATGTTATTATATATAATATAATATAATTCCTTTAGGTGAACAGAACAAAGTTCTTAAAGTAATAAGGAAAGAAAAATCAAAATCAGGGGCTACAGAGATGGCTTAGTATTTAAGCCCTCTGTTCTTTGTTCTTCCTGAGGGCTCCAGATTAGTCCCAAGCATCTGTATCTGGCAGTTCACACATATCTGTAACGTTAGCTCCAAGGCTTTGAATGGCCTCTTCTGGCCTCAATAGGTACTCACAAACAGGAGACATATGTAGGCATATGCATGAGTAAAGATATAAAATGAAAACCTCTTAATGCAATAAAATCATTGTGAATGTTACTAAAATATGCAACACAGAGAACTCTTTTGAGATAGTATATGTTTTCATCACCATGTATACTATTATATTTATAATTATTATATTTCTTGTGAGCTTTTAATCTCTTTCAGTGATTAATTTATAAACTAAACTTTACCATTCATTCATGGCCAGCAACTGTAGTATACATAGGGTTACAGACCTCCTATGAACTTGAGTGTCACCCAGGCCTCACACAAAGTACATGATGCTCCTCATCACATGTAATTTTGGGTGTCACTCAGGCCCTGGACAAAGTACATGATGTTTCTCAACACATATAATCTTGCGAGTCACACAGGCTTGGACAGAGTACATTTTCCTCCTAATCCTATGAAATCTTGATTGGTATTCTGGCCTTGCACAGTGTACATGACTGGTTGGTTTGTTTGGTTTGGTTTTGGTTTTTTGTTGTTTTTGTTTGTTTGTTTGTTTTTTGTTTTTGGGTTTTTTTGCTTTGTTTTTTGTTTGTTTGTTTGTTTGTTTGTCTGTTTTATCGCCAGTAATCATGAGTGTCACTCCAGGCCTTGGACAGGGTATATGCAGTTGCTCATGACATCTAATCTTGGTGTCTCTCTGGCCCTTGAACAGGTAAATGGTGAAACTTATCACATGGAATCTTTAGTATCACACCAGGACATGGAAAGGGTATATGTTGCTCCTCATAGGTCCGGAAGGGGTACCCAGTACTCAGGTACTCACGTACTCAGGTTTTATGCTGCATGTGTTTCTTTCTTCTATTTAATATTACATAATTTTTTCCTAAGGAGAGAAAATCTTGGAAGCAGTGGTTACTTTTCCAAGCTTTATGAAGCAAATGAGAAGAAGGAAGGTCCACTTAAAGAGCCTGTGCTGTATGGCTGTTCATTTGCTAGAGGGTCTTGACAAAGGACTGTCTTAGATTCACAGAGCAATGTAATAATGTGATTGTTACTATTACCTCCAAAATTCTAAGGTAAGATTACAATGAAATATTTGAACCTTCCAATCTCCATAGATATTTTATGATTGGGTATAATTGTCATCACTTTCCAGTTGATAAAGGAGAGGCTGAATCAATGATTCTTTGGAAATCTTTGGGCACCTTCTCTTAGCTGCTGTGATATTGATTCTATAGAGACTGATAGCTTATATTTCAATGTGAATTCTGTAGTCACTGAACACAGTAACCTTTTTTCTTTAAAGATTTCTCAAGTCTATATAATAGCATAGAAGGAACTAAAAAAAATAGCAGAAGGTAAAGAAATAGTGATAAGATATAAATGGATGAAAGCTTCAATCATATAGGTATATTATAAATTGTTCAATGTTTATACAATTAAGCCACCAAAGCTGTCAGACAGATCCAATAACATAACTAAAATGTTGTGATCTGGAGAAAAAATTTAAGTGAGATGAGAGTAAATTAAATAAAGTACAAAATACAATGTGTACTGTAAGACCAAAAATTAACAAACAGGACCTCATAAAATTGCAAAGTTTCTATAAGGGAAAAAAACTGTCAATAAGACAAAAAGGCAACCAACGGATTAGGAAAATATCTTTACCAATCCTAAATCTGATAGGGGACTAATATCCAATATATGCAAAGTACTCAAGAAGTTAGATTCCAGAAAAAAAAATAACCCTATTAAAAAAGGGGTCCATAGTTAAACAAAGAATTCTCAACTGAGGGATACCAAATGGCTGAGAAACACCTAAAGAAATGTTCAACACCCTTAGTAATCTGGGAAAGGCAAAGCAAAACAACCCTGAGATTCTACCTCAGACCAGTTCCAATGGGTAAGATCAAAAATTCAGGTGAGAGCAGATGCTGGTGAGGATGTGGAGAAAGAGGAACACTCCTCCATTGCTGGTGGGATTGAAATATGGTACAAACACTCTGGAAATAAGTCTGGCAATTTCTCAGAAAATTGGACATACCAAAACCAGAAAAGCCAGCATTAGCACTTCTGGGCATATACCCAGAAGATGCTCCAATATGTAATAAGGACACATGATCCACTATGTTCATAGCAGCCTTATTTATAATAGCCAGAAGCTGTAAAGAACCCAGATGTCCCTCAACAGAGGAATGGATACAGAAAATGTGGTACATTTATACAATGGAATACTACTCAGCTATTAAAAACAATGAATGTATGAAATTCTTAGAGAAATGAATTGATCTGGAGGCTATCATCCTGAGTGAAGTAATCCAATCACACATGATATGCACTCACTGATAAGTGGATATTAGCCCAGAAGCTTGGAATACCCAAGATAAAATTCATAAAACACATGAAAGTCAAGAAGAAGGAAGACCATAGTGTGGATACTTTGATCCTTCTTAGAGGGTGAACAAAATACCCTTGGAAGGAGTTACAGAGACAAAGTGTGGATCAGAGACTGAGTAAATGACCATCCAGAGACTGCCCCATCTGGGGATCCATCCCTTAAACAACCACCAAATCAGACACTATTGTGCATGCCAACAAGTGCTTGCTGATAGGAGATTGATATGCTGATATACTCCTGAGAGGCTCTGCCAGTGCCTGACAAATACAGAAGTAGATGCTCACAACCATCCATTGGACAGAGCACAGGGTCTCCAATGAAAGAGCTAGAGAAAATACCAAGGAGCTGAAAGGGTTTGCAGCTCCATAGGAGGAATATCAATATGAACTAACCAGTACCTCCAGAGCTCCCTGGGACTAAACCACCAACCAAAGAAAACACATGGTGAGACTCATGGCTCTAGCCTGCATGTATAGCAGAGGATGGCATAGTCAGTCATCAATGGGAAGAAAGGTCCTTGGTCTTGTGAAAATTCTATGTCCCAGTATAGGGGAATGCCGGGGCCAGGAAGCAGGAGTGGATGGGTTGGTGAGCAGGGTGATGGGCGAGAGGATAGAGGGATTTTGGAAGGGAAACTAGGAAAGGGGATAACATTTGAGATGTAAATAAAGAAAATGTCTAATAAAAAAGAACAAAAGAAAAAAGTAAAATACACGAAGTACAAAATACAGTGAGTTCATATTGTTTTCTTTTTCTTCCCAATTGTATTCCCTTCTTTTTATTTTATTGATGAATAATGATGATGATGGTGGTGGTGGTGGTGGTGATGGTGGTGGTGGTGATGGATTTTTTAGATTGAATATTGCTACATATTCTTTGGTTACTTGCACCTCATGATTGCCTCCCGGGTATCATAATTACAAACTGCATGCCTAGTCTATAATTTTATTTAATATGAACATTCACGTATTTGTTTAGATATAGACAGGGGAGTCCACAAACCAATGAGCTAAGAGCTTTCTCTGTGACAGTATGACTAATTTTTATTTTACTTCAGTACTTAAACAAACATTTATGTTTCCTAGCATTATGAAACAAATATTCTCCTAAAGATATTTATACCAAATCAAAGTTCACTTTAAACTTGAGTACCACAAATATATGCAAGATATGGAACCATAAGGAAAACTTAACAAATAATAAAAGGAAATGATTATGAATGATCTAAATACATCAGAAGAAAAAAATCTTATTATCCTAAATATTTAACCAGTTCCTGAAGATTGCTTTGTATAACATTTGTAACTTCCCATATGTATATTTGCAAAAATAAAATAGCTCATGAATTATATATAATTCATTCATATGTGTGCTAACTCCTCAGTATATCATAAATAAAAGTACACTTTATGTATTTTGAATTTCTCCCAAAGATCAAGGATCTATCCCCTCCAGTGAGTACATTTAGTAATATGTAACATATAATAATAATATAGCCTTTGTAATGGCATGGAGTCTGAACAGAGCTAATCTCTCTTACATACTGGGGTCCTTACATACTAGGCTCAAACTGGAAACTTCAGCAAACCTCTAAGATTTCTTTCTTACTTTGTAATGAACATTAGCTTAGGTGTTAATGGGAATAATGACAGCAACCATAGATTATTTCAGAGATATTTTAAGTTCAGATACTATTACATAGTAAAGTTATGGGGTTTGTCATTCATAAAGAGTGTGATGGCACATCAACCTTGTCTGCTGACCTGAATTCGAGTAACACTGTAAACAATTATTGCTTTAATTTTAACTCCAGTCTCCCCCCCCCAAAAAAAAAATGGATCCAAGGTGTTAAGCTCCAGGTAGTTCCAGTCATAATCTGCTTCCAGAAGTTCAACCAGTAACTCACTTCACCTCTTTTCTCTTGCTACTGATAAATAAAGGAGAAATTGTCAGAGACTTGGACCAATATGTACATAAAGGCTCCAGAAACTTTGGATCTTAGATATCTGTTACTATATCAAAGACAAAAGAAGAAGAAGAAGAAGAAGAAGAAGAAGAAGAAGAAGAAGAAGAAGAAGAAGAAGAAGAAGAAGAAGAAGAAGGGGAGGAGGAGGAAGACGAAGAGGAAGACGAAGAGGAAGAGGAAGAAGAAGAAGAGGAAGAGGAGGAGGAGGAGGAAATAGTAGTAGTAGTTGGAGTCAGTGAACTCTCTCATACAACCCTTCAGTTTAGCCTTAATTGCTTTTGTTGGCCACTATACAGAGGTATGTAGGATTATGTAACAAACAGATGCCATTTGAATCACAGTAACAGATAACAGAGAACCAGGTTCCTTCAGACTCATCAGGAACATTTTGGCTTTCTTTCAGACCACATACATCTTCACTGATTTTACTCTATGTAGGCAGTTTTATCTCATCTCTCCAAAACAGTGATTGCTCATCTGTTTACTTTCCAGACTTCAAAGAACTGATGTGTTTTATCTAGAATTACTCATCCTGCCTCCCTATGTTGCCCTGTTAATTCCATTACTATCTGCATATAATAGGTAACATATACTAATAATGTGTTATATATTTGTCTGCAGATTTGTCAACCATTTTGAGGAAAGTATTGGTCCTTTGTGATAAAAATTTTCTGATTTGTAGGACATAAGATTGTTGCATTAGAAAACTATACATGTGAAATATCCACCAAGATAAATACATAAAAAATTATTAGGCACAAACTCTACCCCTTTTATGCATAGGGAAATACATTGAGGGAGAAGGCATAGATTTTCAAATTAAACCATTCAATAAGCCACAAATAGGTACAAGAACAAATGTGTCATTGTTGTCCTCAACATGTATATTTTCATAGTAGGCAAAGTTCACTATGAGACAGTGGCAGAATATTTAAATGAAAAATAATTATATGTTGTTAAATGTAAATGGAAGAGGAGGGAATTGAAAGAGTCAACTAAATGGCTTTGAAGATAAAATAAATCATACTTGAAACTTTGAAAAAAATAAGATGAGCAAGAAATAATGACAGTATAAGGTGTTAATTGGGTCATGACCTCAAGAACTACATGCCTAATTATGAGTACCATATTTACTTATTAGAAAGTGCTAAGACTGTTGGTAATTGAATTTTCAATTAATTGTCTTAGCTTGAGCACATAGTTCAATATCTTTTCCTAGAAAATTATTCTAAAGTAATAGTGGTGAGGGGCTGATGAGATGCAGTATGAGGATATAAGTTTACATCTCCAGGGCTCATGTGAGAAAGCTAAGTGTAACCCAGTAAGTATCATTAGTACTTTAGGAATTGAGACATGCACATCACTGATGCTTACTTGACACCTGGCCTTGACAAACTGACCAGCCTCAAGTTTAATGAGAAATTATGTCTCAAAAAACTGAGGGCACCAACTGATGACCTCTGACGTCCTCAGGCAGTCACCTACAAGTGTATGCACACTCAAACGCACATGCAAACTCACCCATAGAGAGAAGATAGTAATGGAATCTGAAATAGATGTGAGCAAAAACAGGCCAGCATTTGGAGGGGGGTAATTGTAGATAAAAGTCAGCAGTTCTTTGAAGGCTAAAGAGTAAATAGATGGGCAATCACTGTTTTGAAAAGATGAGATAAAACTGCCTACATGGAGTAAAATCAGTGAGAAGTGAAAGTTAGAAACAATTTAGGAACTTCCTGGAAGGTATGGATACATTCTAAAGATACTTGTTATTCTTAAGGCTGTCAGAAATTAAAAGTATAAGTCCCCCAATTTAGAATTTTCTTTGTCCCTGTTCCCTGTATGATCACATTGAAGATGATCAGTTTCCTGCTTTCTATCATTAATAATTTGTCTTTTTTTATTTTCTTATTGAGGATGCATGGTGGACTCTCACTTTTGGTGGTATATGTTGTGACTATACAATTTGATAACAGACATACAAAGATTAGAAACCAATGTCCCCATTTTGGTGCTCTCCTTATCTTTTGTCTCTTAGTGTGAGTCTTGCTGCTCTTTGGGACAGTTTAGTCACTGCACACATTCCAGGCACAGTTAAGGACAGGAGAGGCAATCTAAACTAAAAAGAGGATGCCAGTATGAAATTCTGCCTGTAGAACAGTGAGGACTTTCCTCAACCTCTTTTCAGATATATGGCTTTTGGGATTCTGGCATCTGAGACAATTATTTTTTTTTAACTTTTTCCAATTTTTATTAGGTATTTTCTTCATTTACATTTCAAATACTATCCAAAAAGTCCCCTATACTCACCCCTCACCCTGCTCCCCTACCCACCCACTCCCACTTCTTAGCCCTGGTGTTCCCCTGTACTGGGGCATATAAAGTTTGCAAGGCCAAGAGGCCTCTCTTCCCAATGATGGCCAACTAGGCCATCTTCTGCTACATATGCAGCTAAAGACATGAGATCTGGGGGGTTCTGGTTAGTTCATATTGTTGTTCTACCTATAGAGTTGCAGACCCCTTTAGCTCCTTGGGTACTTTCTCTAGCTCCTTCATTAGGGTCCCTGTGTTCCATCCAATAGATGACTGTGAGCATCCACTTCTGCATTTTCTAGGCATTGGCATAGACTCACAAAAGAGAGCTCTGTCAGGGTCCTGTCAGTAAAATATTTCTGGCATATGCAATAGTGTCTGGGTTTGCTGATTGTATATGTGATGGATCCCCAAGTGGGGTAGTCTCTGGATGGTCTTTCCTTCCATCTCAGTTCTGAACTTCGTCTCTAACTCCTTCCATGGGTATTTTGTTCCCCATTCTATGCAGGAGCATGGCACCTTTGTCAAAAATAAGGTAACTATGGCTGTATGGACTACACACAATTCTATTCCATTAATACATATGCATATTTTCTGTGAATGCTATGATGATTTTATCAGTAAGGCCTTGTGGTTTAATTTCAATTACATAAAGTCATTATTTTCACAGTATTATATTCATGTAGGTTTGCCCTGGCTATAGAGCTGTTTTGTGCCTCCAAATTCATTTCTTTTAATTCTGACTATGTCCCATAACATGGCATTGTAATCTTGATTTCAATTGCATTGGCCATATTGTTTGCTTTTGGTAAGATGGCCTTTTTCATAATGTTAATTATTCTAATTGATAGGGCTTTTTTTCATTTTCTACTGTCTTCCTCGCTTTTTTCATGATCATAATATTGTCAAGTTTTTTTGTTTGTTTGCTTCCTTAGTTCAGGTTATTCTTGGGTATTTTACTTTTGTGGATATTGTTAATAGGATCACTTCTCTGACAATATTTTCAGTTGGTTTGCCCTAAGGATATAGGAAGTCTCCTGCATTTTATATGTTCATTTCACATACTATCACTTTGATGTAGTTGTATGAGCTCTGAGAGTTTCTTGCTGGAATATTTCAGGTCCTTAATATATAGACTCATATCATCCACAAGGGGTATAATTTTATTTCTTTTCCTTTTCATGTTAACTTTGTCTTCTTGTACCATATTGCTCCCAAGAAGGGTGTAAGCATTATACTGAATAGAAGTAAAAAGAGTGGACACCTTAAGCTGGGCATGGTGGTGCATGCCTTTGATCCCAGCACTCGGGAGGCAGAGGCAGGCAGATTTCTGAGTTCGAGGCCAGCCTGGTCTACAGAGTGAGTTCCAGGACAGCCAGGGCTATACAGAGAAACCCTGTCTCGAAAAATTTAAAAAAAAAAAAAAAACAACAACAACAAAAAAAGAGTGGACACCTTGTCTTCCTCCTGATTGTAGAAGAAAGGCTTTGAGTCTTTCTTCACTTAACATGATCCTGCCTGTAGATTTGACATATATAGCCTTTATCAAATTGTGGTATGCTCTCTTCCTTCCTAGTCTTTCTGTGAATGTTCTCATGAAGGGATATTGAATTTTTCAAAGGCTATTGTCTGCATCCATTGAGACGATCATGTGATTTCAGTCTGTTAGTCCTTTTATATGATGAATTAAACTTACTGGTTTATATATGTTGAACTATTCAGTCATGACTGGAATAAAACTACCTGGCTCATGATAAGACATCTTTTTGACGTGATGTTGAATGCTGTTTGTGAGTCTTTCATTGAGGACTTTTCATGTTCATCAGGACAATTGGTCTAAATTTTTATTTCTGATGACTTTACAAGGATTGGATCAGGGTAGTGCTTGCTTCATTTAAAATGGAAGTTTATGTGAGGCAGAGGCAGGTGGATTTCTGAGTTTGAGGCCAGACTTGTCTACAAAGTGAGTTTCAGGACAGCCAGAGCTATACAGAGAAACTTTGTCACGAAAAACAAAACAAACATAAAAACAAAAAATCAAACAAAAAAATGGAAGTTTTCCTTTCTTTTTCTACTTTATAGAATAGTTTTAATGGTATTGGTATTAGATATTCTTTGCAATTTTGATAAAATAGTATAATTAATTCCTATGGTCCTGGGCTTCTTTTGACATTTGTATTTTATTATTCTGTTTTGTGTTGTGTTGTTTACAGTCCTACAGATTTAACATAGAGCCCTTCATACACTAAACAAGCATCCTACCATTGAACTTTCTATAGTTTTTATTTTAAAGTCTAAGTTGTCCATCATGGCTTTCAGCTTGCAATATGCCTGCCTCCTGAGTAGTGGGAAACTTTTTATGATTGTTTCAATCCCTTTGCTAGTTAGTTCCGTGTAAGTTATTGATTCAATCTTAATTTTATTTTCACAAGTCACATGCCCTTAGAATCCTGTTTACTTCTTTTAAGTTTTCAAGATTAATGAGTAACAAGATTTTCTAAGGTATGATGTAATGATTTTCTAAATTTCATTGATGTAATTCTCCCTTTTCTACTTTGATCTCATCAATGTGTGTCTTCTGTGTCCTTGGTTTGTTTAATTTGGCTAAGAGTTCATCATTTTTTTGTCTTCTCAAAGACTCAGAATTTTTATGAATTTTTATTTCATAAGTTCTTTGTATTATTTTGTAATATAATAAAATAATTTTTATTAAGAAATTTCTGCCTCCTGAATAGTGAGAATTTATTCCAGTCCTATACATCCAGGTCCACTTACAACTTCATTCTCTTGAGAATCCTCTCTAGGGAGATAGTTCAGATGTAAGAGATGTGCTTCAACTCATCCAGTACCTTCTCTCAAAAAAAAAAAAAAGTTTCTTGAAACATTCAGTTGTCAGCCATTGTTATTCTGTAGTAGTGAACAATAGGAGCTTTCCCTCAGATGCAGTTTTATCTCTTCACTTGGCAGTAACTCTTTTCAACAGACTTCAAGAAAATATTTATTTGCTTTGCTTTGCTTTGTTTTGCTTTGCATGTGTATATGTGCACCACATGTCTACAGTACCTAAAAAGGCCAAAGAGAACATCAAATTCACCTAGAACAGGAGTTACAAGCGGCTGTTCATTAGTATGTGAGTGTTGTGAAATAAACCCTGTTCCTCTACAAAACTAGCCAGTTCACTTAACTGTTGAGATCTTTCTCCACCTCCTTTCCCAGATATCCTTAACTTCTATTCCACTCTCTTCTGTCAGTTCAACATATAGTTCAATACCATTCTAGCTGTAAAACATAAAAGTACTTAAAAACATAAGAGGTTTAATAAATAATATATATTTGAATTTTTTGTCATATACTCAAATAGCTATCCCTGGATATTTTCTAGTTTTCTTTGCATGGTATCACTTTTGCACTTTTATTTTCTTTATTTTTTAGTCATGAGATATATTTCTTGGAGGAAGCAATAGCACAGATACTATTTTTTAATCTAGTCAGTTTAGCCTATGTCTTTTATTTAGAAAATTGAAACCATTAACGTTTAATATTTCATCTGCTTTCCATATAATCCATTTAGTATGTAAGGCTTTCTACTAAGATTTTAGTTTGTCTTATTTGGTTTTTATTTCAAACATCATTTTGCTTTAGTTTTTCTTCAGCAATTAAATTTGTTTATTGAACTCAGTTTTCATATTTTGTGTTGACATTTTTCTTTCCTTCACCTCTTTTGTTGCTGCTCTCTTGGAGTACATTTAGGTTTGAATAATGTTATATATAAATTTTATATTATATGTCTAAGAGTTCTTCCAAATCTTTCTCATCAGGAACCATCACTATGAGAATATTAGTGTTTGAGGAAGACATGGTATTTTGACTTTTCATATTGTCTTTGTTTCTGTGCTTTGACATGTGAAGAAACTATGTAAGTTTTTTGGTTGGGCTTTTCTATGTATTTTCTGTTATTTACATCCAAGCACCACATCTCTTTTAGTTGTAATGTTGGCAACATACAAGATAGGATTAAATAAGAGTAGGTTTGAAGTATCATTTTCTTCTATGAGACTACTAGTTAGTGCTAGATGCTCTTATCTTGAGTCTACAACTTCTGCTTAAGCTACTTGAAAATGCAAAACTTCCCATGTGTTTGTAGGCATAACTGGACTCAAATCTTGTCCATGTTCTGAGTCTGCAGGTTGTGTTGAAGCAGCAGGAGATGTAGAATTTCCTGCATGCCAATGCTCTTTTTTCAAGCCATTATCCATGTAGGGCCATACTTTTGCTAATGTAGCAGTAAGACATAGAACATCTGTGTTTTGAAGGGGCTGATATGGGGTTCAAGAGAAGTAAATATTGATATTTTATAACAAAATCTCAACACATAATTATAAAATGGAAGGTGAATATGACCAGGAATGATTGTGAGAATTCTGCTACATAAAATATTGGATAAATATCAGAAAAATCATCTACAGGAATAGAAAGTGGCCACTTTTTTTTAGTTAGTTTGTGTTTTGTTGGTTTGTGTTTTTGCTTGTTTGAGATAGGGTTTCTCTGTATAGCCTTGGGTGACCTGGAACTCACTTTGTAGAACAGGCTGGATTAAAGGTGTGTCACCACACGCAGCTGAAAGTGGCTATCCTAGAACCAGGAAACGGGTTATTGTGTACAAGAAGAGGTCAGGTCGCCAACTTTTCATTATAAATATTATCATTAATATTTACAAATTCACTGCAGGTATATCTAGATCACTAATCTAAATACTAGTCAGAAATACCTTTGACAATAAAACAATGTTTTGATGACACCTTACCATATATTTCGTTATCTGAATTTAACTTGTGCTAAAATTCTCAATGAAATCTTGAGATTGTCACATGTACTGTAAAATCACCCTTGGTCAACTGTGTGTGTGATGTGGATATCCAATAAAATTCCTAAAGATTCTAGCTGGTTTTTGAGTTGGTACCCTGGTTACAAAACATTGACTACAGGAAACAGAAATAGAATGTTATGCCTTGCCAACTCAGTGAGATCTATGCTTAGTGTAATTGAACTTGTCTGCAGAATCCAATGGCTAAAGTACAACATTAATCCCATACAAAACAAAATTGTAACCAAGAAAGGGTGGCAAAAAGGGGTCATGGAGAAGCTTAAAGTTAAATACAAGCATAGCTCCTCTGAGCCCCACATGCTCTCATTTGGATAACTATAATTTTATATCTCTTAACAGCTACTGAGCTAAGAGCCAGTGCTGACTCTATCGTCCAGCTAAAGAGAAATGCCACTTTGTTATTAGATACAGACCTTTATGTTGAAGATTCAAATACTCTTGCCAACATTTCCTATATTTTGCTTAATTGACACAGTATGAAATATATGGTTAAGAGAGTATTTACCACAGTTTTGTGCATATAATCATAGAAGGTGAGATTTATTCTACTGAGGTAAAGGCTTGAGTAAAATAATCCACTATTGTAAATTATCTTGCTATAGATGGCATGGAAATGTACCTCATGCCCATCTTGCAATTCACATACTCTTTTTGTATATGTGACAGATAGCTGCCTCAATGAAACTTGCTCATTTTAGTATTAGAATGAAGAGTACCTTTCAGGTATGGCATCTTCCAGAAGCCTCCTTCCTATCAAACTTTCAAAGCCAGAGTTGTCAAGTATTTAAGATTAGTAAAATTTAGTTTTCAAAACTATCAAAGCAATATTTAACCATTTGAAAGTCATCAAGATAATGTATAACTTAAAATATAAATAATTGATGTCTTTTGGAGAGGAGTTCTTTAGCAGAAGTCGGAAATAAAGCTGTCTTTACCCTAATAATTGCATTCCTCTTTCCTCTGTTTTTTCTGTTCCATCTGTATCTCTAATTTTGTCTATCTCTTTCTCTGTCTCTGCCACATTCTGTCACTCTGTGGGTGTTTCCCACATACTTTTCTGTTCATGAATGCTTATTTATTCAGAAAAATGAATTTATACTTTTTTTTACTAATTTATAAAGTAATCGTAATATACTTATCTTCTAAACTAAATACCTCACATCCAATTCTCTATTGTTTACTCTGAATGCTAATACAGCTTCCTCTTCTATATGCATGATGAATATTGACTATATGGAGTTTTGTGTTCATAAAATAAATACATAAATATAAATGTAAGGCCCTACATACTATTCCTAACACAGAGTGTTTTCATAGTTACCAAGAAGTGGCAATTGTCTTTTTTATTTTATCTAATACTTATTGTGCACTTTGAATAACTAGACACACACAAAGGGCAAAAATATGTAGTTCCGAAATTAAGGACGTCGTACTCTCTGTTAGCTTTGTCTCTTATTTCTGAAATTATTATTTATTTTATTTTATTATTGGATATTTTATTTATTTGCATTTCAAATATCATCACCTTTCCCTGTGTTCCCTCTGGAAACCCTCTATTCCATGCCCCTCCCACTGCTTTGATGAGAGTGCTTCGCACCTACCCACCTACTCCCAACTCACTGCCATGGCATTCCACTACATTGGGATATCAAGCCTGCACAGGACCAAGGGCCTCTCTTCCCACTGATGCCAAAGCCCAAGGGCCTGGCCTCCCATTGATGCCAGATAAGGTCATTCTCTGCTACCTATGCACCTGGAGTCATGTGTCGCTCCATGTGTACTCTTCGGTTGGTGGTTTAGTCCCTGGGAGCTCTGGGGGATCTGGTTAGTTAATATTGTTGCTCTTCCTATAGGGTTGCAAACCCCTTCAGTTCCTTCAGTCCTTTTTTTAACTCCTCCACTGAGGTCCCTGTGCTCAGTCCGATGGTTGGCTAAGAGCCTCCACATCTGTATTGGTCAGGCACTGGCAGATCCTCTCAGGAGACAGCTATATCAGGCTCCTGTCAGCAAGCACTTCTTGGCATCAACAATAGTGTCTGGATTTGGTATCTGCAGATGGGATGGGTCCCCAAGTGGTGCGGTCTCTGAATGGCCTTTCCTTCAGTCTCTGCTCCACACTTTTTCCCTGTATTTCCTTTAGATAGAAACAATGCTGGTTTAAAAATTTAGAGATGACTGGGTGGCCCTATCCCTCAACCGAGGGGTCTTGCCTAACCTTTTGATATGGTTTCTACAGGTTCTCCCTCCCCTTTGTTGGGTATTTCAGCTAATGTCATTCCTGCTGGGTCCTGAGAGCTTCTTGGTTTCCTGGCATCTGGGAATTTTTGGTGGCTAGCCCCAGTTTCCCACGCCCCATTGCTATACAGCTCTGTTCAATTTCCTGACCCGCTGTCTATAGAAAACTTTAGAACATACCAATAAATGAAAAACAGTTTGGTTATTATGGAAATTGATAGTGAAAGCAACAATAAAACTTTGAACTGGGATCACCTATATTCAAAGCATTCCAGAAATAAAATGAGCCTAGATATTCACCAAGAGATACATGAAATAAAAATTATCTGGTACATACATACATTGAAATTTAACAAACCTGTAAAGAAGAATAAAACCATGACATCTGTGAGAAACGGATAATACATGTTATGATAAGAGAATAAAACCTGACAAATATAAACATATTTACTCATATGCAGAACTTAGACTTTCTCTCTGTCTCTGTTAATGTCTTTATGTCTCTCTGTGGGTCTCTGTCTATGTCTCTCTTTCTCTATCTGTGTGTGTGTGTGTGTTTATGAGGAATATGCATGTGCACATGTGTGTTTCATGAAAATAAAAAGACTTTTAGATGGAAATGGAAAGAACACATATGGGAGTGAGCGTAATAAAATGCATGTGATATAAAAGAATTGCTGTTGACAGATAAAAAGAGGGGCAATCAGAAGGATATAAAGAAATAGAGGAAGGAATGAGAAGTTAGACCAATTAGTCAAATATTATGAGAAAGCCAAAATGCAATTGATATTTTATGGCAAATATTCTTAAAAAGAATAACAAAAGATGTAAGTTTTAAGCCAAGAATAAATACTAAGAAAATAACTAATTATATATAGTTTAAATCCATCAATATAATTAAATATTTTTAAATATGTGTTTTTATATATAGGATTACATTTATATAAGTAAACCATATGCCTGCATTGTGCCCACCAAAGTCAAAGAAGGATTTATACCTCCTAGAACTGAAGTTAGATACTTGTGAGCCCCAATGTGGGTGCTGGGTATTGAACCCAGGTCCTGTACAAAACCAACAACTGATCCTAAAAATTGAGCCACTGCTCCAACCCCTAAAATGCTCTGCAATTCCCCATAAATATATATTTCAAAAATTAAACAAAAGAGATATGTTTAAATATAATAAAAACATTTATAATAGTTTAATATCTTAAAATGCAGTATATTCTATAGTAAAAATGAGAATTGGATAAAACAATAATTCATATAAAATATTTAACTTGGTTAATAAATAAGCACAAAATAGTCAAACTCTTTGTGTAGTAATTAAACTAATAGTGAGATTCTATTTTCATCTCCAAAATTGGCTAAGATTAAAAATATATGTTATTCATTTTTAATAAATGGCAGTTAATACAGAGTCCTGAAGCTGGTCAGAGTAGAGTCTAAGTGTGAAGTGATCAGCCCTAAATGACGCAAATATCACATCTTACCTCTTACTGACATTATTCAGGAAACTGTGGAATAGATAGCAGAAGACTGTCAGAGTCGGCATTGTGGTGGCCTGCTGCAATAGTTTCTTCTCCACATATCAGGACTTTTGCTTTCATGAAGTCATAGAATGTGTTACTACCCACACAAGACCTGCATGGTATCAAGCCAATCAACATTAGACTATGAATGGGAGAGGTACTCATCAGGCCACATAGCTTGCTGAAAGAGTTTGGTGGCCAAAGACTGTTGGGGAAAGAAAAATTAATTTTCTTCAAAGGAGGGTCTCAAGTAAGGATTCCCATGCTCCATTGCTTCACTCTATATCCACAAATACACAAGAAGCGCAACTTATAATTGATATGGAATCGGTTATATTTTTTTAAAGAGAACTTGAGTTGAAGAAGAAAGTGGGAAGATAGGTGTAAGCTGCCTGTGGCCTACACTAGCTGGGTTCCTGAGGGGGAGGCCAGAGCTGTATAGGAGTGAACAGTGGAGAGAGAACATGGAGGCCAAGAAGCTGTTCAAAGCCCCAAGGTTTAATGGCAGGAATTTACTTTTGAGGAGGGTAGACTCGTCCAGTCCCCCCACCCCCAACCCCCTCCAGCCAGTCCGTTCTGGGCTGCTGGTTCCATCCTGAAGACAGCTGGCAGGATGTGTCTTGTCTCTGGAAGGTTTCAGCAGGCAGCAGGATCTTGGAGGAGAGCAGTGCAAATTGACATAACAAAAAGCCAACCACAGGAGGTCTCATACTCAGTGGCCATAAAGTCTGCTTCAGCCTGAAGCAGGCTGGGCGGAGAGATTACAGATAGGAAATAGATTTAGGAGAATTAATGGGATAAAGTGGGAGTGAAGAGGATGAAAATACATTGTTTGAACTTAGAGTCTTAATAAAATAACTCAAAATATGCTTTTCATCAATAGAGAATTTGAAATACCTTCCATCACAAATCAGACTCTAGGTTAGTGTAAACTGAAACATAATTTGAAAAATCTTATCTTATTCAAATATCATTATATTTTAAACTAGTAACTATTATTTCATAATTAGAAAATATTGAGAAATACACATAAAATTTTAAGTGGTTAAAGTCATAGAATTATTATAAAATAATCATCTTACCATCTGTCTATTGGTAGATAAATCATATTATATACATGAGCCAGAAATATATATTTGTATATACATTTATATATGTGTGTGTATGTATGTGTGTATATATATATATATAAATGTGTGTGTGTGTGTGTGTGTGTACATAAGCATGTTAGAAAATATTGTAATTACATGGAAAAAAGAGACTGCTTTATAGTGGCTCTTTCACTTTTGCGCTTTCTGGGATTCTGTGAATTATTCAAGGTACAACTGATTACAGTGATGGAAACCGAAGGCTAAGCACAGGAACACAACATGACTTCACTACACATAATACCTAAGTTTGTCACCTAGTTACTGGTAAGTCAATGAAGTGGAGGTAGTCTTTGTACTAGTTAAACAAGAGTGACAAATCTAGATATCACAATAGAATGGATATCACAATAATATAACTCAAATGATAGTTATGACAAAATTACACATGATTATCATAAAATTATAAGTACATTATTAGAAACACAAAATGATGTATATATCTACAATCTACAGTTAAAGATTACTGCTATTTTCATATTTGTCAGTATTTTTCAATTGAAATTCATACTTAGCGGGAAGCGCAAAAGTGAGAGATTCACTATAAAACAGAGGGGAACTCAGAAAGCCTGGCCTTTCCTTGAGCACTGGAGTTTTCTTAACTTCTATCACTAATTGACAATGTCATTAAAGCGTAACTCTTGATCACCCTACCTATGCTTTAAGCCACCCTCAGAAACATAGAATTCTCTTTCTTACTTTCTAAGTATCCATGTACATTTTGGCTTCCCATTCATGATGTATTACAATGCATCTTACTTAGAAACCTGAGTCTCATTTTCATTTTAAAGCTTTAAAATGACACAGAATTATCTCAGACCACAACTTAATGACACTCTGACAAGGAACAAAGGCACAGGAAACATGCTATTGATCCTCACAACATCTAACTAAGAGAGGATTCTTGCTCAAACAGGCCTGTAGAAAATTACATTTAAAATACTTTTAACCTGGTATTTCCTTCAGAGGCAATTATTTTTTAATTAATTTCATCTGTATGCAGATTTTCTATTCCTTTAAGTTATAATGTTGAATTCACTTTATCATAAGAAGTTGTCCATTTTATTAAATGTCAGATTAGTTTGCCTAAGAAATTGTTCATGTCTTCTATTTTAGAATGTGATCTTCTCCAAATGTGGGTTGAAATCATTTTCTCGTGGTCACCATCTACTCTGAGCTTGCCACTACTCAGGATGCTGGAAAATTACTAATAAAGAAGGCACATACGGAGATAGACACTTTCTAGTGCAGAAGGAACAAGTAAACAAAGTGGTAGCTAGTTGGTGGTAATCAGGATGAGGGAGACGCAA
>LR751474.1:0-24663 GCA_902729485.2 Mus minutoides
CTCCCAAGCAATTAAAGGCGTATGCCCACTGCTCCACCACCTGCCTGCCTAAGAATGGTTTTTTTTTTCAACAAAGCTGCTCATTCTTTACAGTGGCGACTGTCCCACAACTCAAAAGCATTGTTTAGTCAGCAACAAGAAAGGCAAAGAAGACAACAAAATCCCACCTAAGGGCGCCAGTTCAAGGAACGCCTCTAACACATGACTGATGACAATGTTGATAAGGAAAACTGGTCGGGTGTTCTCATCTGCAGCAGCCACTGCTTCCGGCTCAGCTAGCAACCGTTCTTAAACGGAGATGCTCCAGAAAGCCACTGAATCATTGCTCTGCACCGTAGAGTCAGGAGACACCCCCTTCCTTCCCTTATCTCCTGCAGCCTTGCCTCTGAAGAACTACTGCTCCTCAAACATCATGGATACACTCAGGAAGAGTGATAGCTCAGGCTCTCGGTTTTCAGTGCTAACCAACCCCCCACCCCCATTCCGTTTTCTGTTCTCATGCTCAACCAAATACCCTCCAGCCTGTATCAGTTTATTACAGGTCTCAACTTTGAAAATGAGAAAAAAAAAAAAAACTCAGAAGAGGAAAACAATTAGCAACAGACATTTTACCTCACAGATCAATGCATTTATCTCAGGACCGGCTTACAGTGCATCTCTGTCATCTACTGACCCCCTCCACACACTACTACAACACCGCTGTGTATGTCTAGCACTATCAAAGAGCAGGCACTGAACTATGAGCCCGAAGCAGACTGCTCTAGCCACTTCCTTCACTGGTATCCTTGGGCGATTTCACTTAAACTCTGAACACAATTTTCTCTTCCACACGAGGTTGCTAAGATCCAAGAGACAGGTGAAGAGAACGAACCTTAGCTTCAGGACCTAACCAATGCACCAGCACACAGCTAATTTTAAATTCAGATTTCATGTATTTTTTTCTTAAAGGAGAATTCCCCAATTCTCAGAAGCTTGAAGGCCCAGAAAGCATGACTCTATCTCCTAATAACACCTATTCCACTTCATTCTAAGGAAGCCAATAGGGGCCAGCCTCTCTCTGGCTTCAGCTTTGCTCTCTAGCCCATGTTGATCCCGTAGAGTAGGTGGACCTTATTGGTGTCCCTGTAAGCCCCTTGAAGTACATGAATGGCCAGTCCCCACCCCAGGGCTTCCAACTGGCAGGTTCTACTCACAGAATACTCTAACTGCTCTAATGGCTGGCCCAATGCCCTAGAGAGTAAACAAAAAACCCAGATTTAGGATTTGAAATCCCATCAATCCCTGGGCTCACCCCAAGCTCTAGACTTGAAAACCCACCGATCCCGATCCCTGTTTTAGAGATCTCCACCCTGGAAGAAACTACAACACCGCTGTGGGGGGTTGGTTAGCACTGAAATCCTCCCCCTGAAGAAACCCAATATTAGCCCTACCTGCTACTCAGGTCTCTGCTGCTTCTCCCCCAAGCAGAGGCAGCCACCCTCCTGCTGTGGCTTTGTGGTAGTCCTTGGCTTTCAACTGCCAGGATACCTATGCTCTCAGGGCAGTAGCACTCTCAGTTCCCCTTGGGGTAGCTACACACTTGGGGCTCACACTTGGTTCCTTCTCTAGATAACTGACCTTGGCTACACAGCAGACCCTTGTCTTAAAGTTTACACCACAACCCCCATTAAGGACAGCTATCTAGTACCACTGGTGTTGGGGGTGGTCCCTTGTACAAAATAGCACAGAAGGGACCAACACAGTGATACTCAGACCAAAGCTAGGCTCCCTGTGCAGTCACAGCCATACACAGCTCCTCCTCTTACCCAATCTTCTCCCCTTCCCTTCCCCCCCACCCTTCTTCCCACATGTCAAACTCAGACACGTGCCTGGATTGTTGCCTGGGACGGAGCTTTTGGAGAATCCAATCTCAGACAGAAAGTGATCAGAAGAAATCAGTTCCTTTCTATGGCAAAGGTTGCCTAGGCCACTCTTGAGTCAAATACCATGAGCCTCCAAGACTGCTTGTGGCCAATGTTAATACAGAAGTGTGCTCACATCTGGGTCCAACAGCTGGGTCTGGGGATCACGCTGGAGTCCAGTCTCAGATGAAGAGTTAGAAGTAGGGGCTGGTCGGTTGGCCCAGTGGTAGAGTACACACTAAGCTATGGAGCTTAGGCGATAGCTCAGCAAGCAAGGTGTTTGAGGTCGTCGGTTTTATCCCCAGAAAATGTTTAAAAAAATAAAAAAGCCAGGCATGCACATTTGTAATCCTGTGGTTGGTAGTCAGAACTGAAGTGTTCTGGAGCTAGCTGGCCTGCCAATCTATTCTATTTGGCTAGTTTCAGGCCAGTGAGTAGCCTTATCTGAGAGAGAGAGAGAGAGACAGAGACAGAGAGACAGAGAGACAGAGACAGAGAGAGACAGAGAGAGAGACAGAGAGAGAGAGAGAGAGAGAGACAGAGAGACAGAGACAGAGAGACAGAGAGACAGAGACAGAGAGATGCCACTTGAAGGTTGTCCTCTGACCTCCACACTCATGCACACACACACACACACACACACACACACACACACACACGATTCCACCCTCAGTAGATGTGTGCATGTGAGTGTGTTCATGTGCTTTCCTGTTCTGTGTTCTGTTGTTCTGTTCTGTGTTGTGTAATGTAATAGGAGTCACAAGTACCTTTGGCTTGGGGAAGGCTATTTTATAAAACCCCGCATTGTGGACCTCTGAATCATTTGCTTTGGATTATAATTAAGAAAGATGTCAAGAGATGAGAAGAGAATGCCCTGTGGTGCTATGTCTGTTTGATCAATTTCTTGGCATCTCCAGTTTCCAGAAGCTTTATATCCATGTATTTGTTGCATAGAAGATTAACCCCAGCTATCTAATGCCATCTCATTTTAGACAGACACAGAGTTTAGCAGGAGAGAAATTGAGAGCCTTTCCTGCCTCACCTCTGAGTAGGTTTGTGACTTTGAATGACTTGATATCGTCTTTGAGTTCTCTCATCCAAGGCATGGAGTCTTCCATATCTCACAAAGAACAAAGACGTCCAGGAAGGGATCACAAGAGTGTGACCGCCTCCACAAAAGAGACACAAATCATTTACCAGGACCCTCAAGAAATTCCATCTGAAGGGGAACATAAAGCAGGAGAGAAAGGATATAGTCATCTCCCAGGCAAGCGCTTCCTCCCCCAGAACCTCACCCTGACAGATCTGGTGAAGATTAATATACTTTCTCCCTCCAGATAGTCAAATAGACTATCAAATAGATAGTCAAATAGACTGTAAGCTGTGAAGATCTAGATGCAAGACCGGGGTACCATTCAAGGAAGCAAAGAGCAGGTCAGGCACAGCGGAATTCCAATAAGGAAGCTGAGGCAGAAACCTGAAGATGTGACCTAAATAAGTCTCCAGTTTGGATCTGAGCAGAGCTGTGGGTATCGCCATTCCCAGAACTATTGATTTCTGGCATTTCCTGTAGGGTCCTTGGGTGTGAACGTAGGAAGCCATGAGCTTGCACATGGGAGACACATGTAACCTGAGTAGAGTTACTTGACCTCCATTCTGTACTTCTTCCCTCTCTGCTCTTGTAATGTTTGTTTGCTTGCTATTTCAAGACAAGGTCTCTTTGTGTAACAGTCCTGGCTGTCCTGGAACTCTCTTTGTAGACCAGGCTGGTCTTGAACTCACCGAGATCCACCAGAACTCTGCCTCCCATGCTGGAATTAAAAGCATGTACCACCTCTGCTCAGCTTCCTCCTCTTCTCGTTTTTCTATGCCGCTTTGTGATTGCACATCTGAAAGTGCTCTGTGCCAATCACAAAGCAGCAGTGGTAAATGTAAAACAATTATACCCTCCAGATCCATCCATTTGCCTAGGAATTTCATATATTCATTGTTTCTAATAGCTGAGTAGTACTCCATTGTGTAAATGTACCAAATTTTTTGTATCCATTCCTCTGTTGAGGGACATCTGGGTTCTTTCCAGCTTCTGGCTATTATGAATAAGGCTGCTATGAACATAGTGGAACATGTGTCCACTGAGTGTCATCCTGAGTGAGGTAACCCAATCACAAAAGAACGCACATAACATGTACTCACTGATATGTGGATACTAGCCCAGAAGCCTAGACTACCCAAGATACAACTTACTAAACACATGAATCTCAAGAAGAATGAAGTTCAAAATGTGGTCTCTGTGCCCCTTCCTAGAATTAAGAACAAAGCACACACTGAAGGAGTTACAGAGATCATGTGTGAAGCTGAACCAAAGAACTATTTCTAAACAGGTCCACATCCTCCCTTGTTTTATTAACATTTCCTTTCCAATACCTCTAGTTTGTGATTGGTTAGAAGTGAGGTTAAAGCGTTTAAGTATACTTATTAAAGTAGGCTTTGAGAAATATAAGCCCACACAATTCCCAGCCAATACAATCTCAAAATCAGTTTTCTTTGTCCCCCTTAAGGCTGTGTTGATGCCTTACACCTAGACAAGAGACAAAAGTCCCTACCCTTCTAGAATCTACTTTCCTCTCCAATGCTTTTTGATACTAATACAATTACACTAATGATGTGCTTATAATAATGAAGGTAATAATACCTAATGTTTATTGTATACTAATTGTAATGTGTAATTAATTGCTTTATGTGCATTATTCCGCCATCCTCAATAACTCTACAAACAAGAACAATTGTAATCTCTTCCCCTGCCACACAATGAAAATTCATTGAACTAGTTTGCTAACTCACTCTAGTCTATACAATGTAGAGGGACAGAATTTATACTCTTATCTTCCAAGTCTCAAACCCATTCTTGAACTATTATGCTCAGCCATTAATAAATTTCCCACACCCATCATAGAGGTGGCTGTCTTCCTCCTACCCAGCTGATATGTCTGTTCCTATCCTACTTCCTGACCACACCCTTCCACTTCCCAACTGCAGCTCAGAGCTCCTACCTCCTGTCCCCTAGACTAGATGCTACTGTCCTCATTTGATAGATAAATAACTGGGACTAGAGAAATAACTAAGCAGTTAGGAGATTTAGGATTCCTTACTGCTCCCCAAAGACATGACTTTAGTTCCCATCACCCAGGTAGGGTGGCTCAAAACTACCTATATGAGGATCCAACATCCTCATCTAGCTGAAGGTACCTACACTTATGTAAGGCCCATGGAGGCTCAGTAACTTGTCTTGGGTAATGGAGTAAGTGTTAATACTAGACATAAATCCATAATAACCTCGCTACAGTTCTCCTGGCTCTTGTTATTATGACTAAGAATAAAATTAGGATACATAGCCCACATGTGGCCTATTTGTCAATAACTTGTATCTTTAGATAAGAAATCTCACTGCCTTGTGTTTCCTGAAACACAAGGGAAAGAAGGTGGTCCAAGTTATCCATGATGATCTTTCTGCAAAACAATAAAAATGAAAGATGGGATATATATATATATATATATATATATATATATATATATATACATATTTATACATATGACACCTGAGTGTTGCTCAGACATCATGTCCAGATGCCATGCCAATTAACCAGAGTCCTCTGAACATCTCCAAGGGCTCCTAAGAGAACAGAGGGTGTGTTCTGGCCCCAGGACAATTCATGTTTTTACTGCACTGCCTTGCATGTGGAGAGTCATTTGTCCCAACTTGCTCACTAAGAATGTGGGTGCTTTTAAAGACCTCCTAAAAACCTTTCCACCAAGAAAATACTGATCCATCCTTTATCTGTTGGAAATCACTGTGTTCAGGGCAGGAAGAGCCCAGCACCACCATTTATGAAGTACCAATCAGTAGGGACAATGATAAGTCTTCCCTGATGACCTCACAGTTGTAGGTAAAGGTGACATGAGATCACAGAGGCTGGGGTGCACCATTCAAAGCCACACTAAAGACTTTTGGGGCAATGGCATTATCATACCCCAGCAACTACCAGAACATAGCGGCAAAAGCTTGCAAATCACAATACTTCCCTGGCCAATAGCAATCAGTAGAGGCATCATAGAAGCCTCAGCAAGTAAAGTCTCAGGCCAGACCAGCAGAGGCAAGCTTGGCACAACAAAATCACACACACACACTCACACACACACACACACACACACACACCTCATTCAAAAGTCTGCGATGTCTAGGCCCAGCCTCTGCTCATCCAGCTCAGTTGACGCTAAGGATTTGTCATTCCTGCCATGGACCCTCCGACAGGTTTCCAGTCTGAGTCTTATCTATAAAATGGAATGAGACATCTTACCTCCTAGGGCTATTTGGAAAACTAAGTGAGATCAGATATATTAAAAGGCTATAAAAGGGGTGTGCACAGCACTTGGATCATGATGGGTAACAGGTATGAGATCCCTGATTCCCATTGTTCTAGAAATTGTCAGTACCAGAAAAGAACAATGGGCTTATTTTCCCTTTAACAAAAACATGCTTCTATGCCATAAGAATTGGAGAGATAGAGAGGAGAGATAAATAACACTAAGGATATTGAAAAGGCCATAGGGAAACATTATTTTATGTTCACTTAAGACACATATGTAATATATATGTATACACATATACATATATGTAATACACACACGTATGATTTCAAAGAAGTTGTGACACTTTGGGTAATAATATTCCCCACACACACCAAAAATAGATCATCTAACAAAAAAAAAACCATGCCAGGCATAAGAAACGTCCCCTCAAGAAACTTGTAAAACCATATCAACTACCATCGTTGTCCTTGGTAGTCTCCCAGAACGTGGAGGTAAGACCCTATTGCTGAAGATGTCACACACAGTGGACATGGGACTTGGAGGAATTAAGTTGGAACTGACTGGGAAGCCTCTCTCCTGAAGACTAGCTCTCACAGAAGGTGCTATGCAAACTGCCAAGGGAGAAGAGCAATCAATAGGCCTGAAAGAATCAATATTGGCCTAGGATCCCCAAGACTACTTTCTCAGCACAAAGGAGATGTATCTGCCCTACAGGGACAGAGGGCAGAGAATAAGAGACAAAGACAGAAGACAAAGGATGAGGGAGAAGGGGAAGGGAACAAGGGAAAGGGGAAAATGGTATATGGCCCAGAGGGAAGGACAAAGGACTACATCTAGATAGAGAGGAGACAGCCAGGGCCTGTAGGAAAATAGCAGTTTATAAAGGTAAAATGGGAAACTCCAAGTTAAAATGAGATGTTTACTTTTAATTGGGTATGTTAATTAGGGCAGCCAAGGTGGGGGGTGGGGAGCTTCTGATTGCTGGATAGCTGAACCTTAGTAGTCAGCTCAGGAGGAGAAAGTGGCCAAATAAGAAAATAGACCTTGGTGGCTAGCTTTAAGAATGTACCCCAGTGATTTTAGCAAGACAGAGGGAATAGGGGAGAGCCTTGTTTGCTGTGCTAGGACTAACTCCAGTCCTTCAAGCCTTACCTACAATCCACAACAGTGACCAGGCTGGCAAGATATCTCCAAGGGTGCAATGGCGGTGCTTTTGCCTTAGGAGCAACTAACAGCTATCTAACTGGACTTAAGGCCCATTCCTTTTGAGGAAATTCTTGCCTGGCTGGTTCTGCAAACCTAGCCAAGTACATATATGGCTGGTGAGACCATGAGCCCTCAAGGAGAAGCTACTACAGCCACTTTCGACAACTAGTATAATGTCTCAGTGCAACCTACACACTTACCCTCATACGCACAGGTGTAGTTCTCACACCTCATTGAAGAAGATTCTTTTTACAGCAGAATAGAAATCCACGACTGGCCAAAATGTAGATAATATGACCATGGGGTGCCCAACCCAAATTGTTACATCTACAACACAAGCCCTACACCTAAGGTTGAGGACCACCCCAGAGGAGGAGGCATTTCATTTGTTTGTTTTCCATTTATGTATTTATTTATTCATCCTGATCAAAGCCCCCTTCCTCCTTTTCTCCCAGTCCCACACTCACATGCCCCTCCCTCACCACCCCATCTCCTTCTACTCTAAGAAGTCCAAGGAGGCATCTAATCACTCTCCAGCTTCTATAGAACCTATTGTCTGGTGTATCAGTTTGAAAAGCTCAAAATCGTTCACTGTTTACTTTTTAGTAAATCACTAATTTTACTTAAATAAAATGACACCAAACATACATGAACAGATATGTATAGATATCTGCATAGCAGTGTTCACTGTAGCACAGCTCACAGCAGCCCAGGTAGAGATAGCACAAGTGCCCATCAATGAACATGTGGGTGAACAAAAATTGGTATTTCGGTGGGACAAGCTATTTTTTTCAGCTTTAAAAAGAAAGGAAACTCTGTCACATGCTACAACAGAGAAGAATTTTGATGTCATTGTGCCTGTGAACTAAGAGACAAATATTGTATGATCTTATCTATATGATGTTCCTTACATAGTCAAAATCATATAGACAGTAAGAAGAATGGTGGTTTTTAAGAGCCAGATATTAGAAATAGGATAACCCTATTCAAACTCACTGGTTCACCAAGTTGTACTTCGGTGTTTCCTGTTCTGAGGTCTGTCGTGACTCCCTCTCTTGGATGAAAAGATGTGTATGTTGCATCTCTCACATGACAGACAGCAATATCACCATCAGTATCAGCTTAGTCCTAGGCCAACTTGTGCTGTGGAAGCATCTAGAAATTTTAAGGAATAATTTTCTGTCCCTGTGACAAGACACTGGAGATGAACAATTTAGGAGAAGGAAGGGGTTTTTGGTCCATACTCTCACAGATTCTGGTCAGCATTCAACTACATCCATTGCTTTGGGGGGGGGGGGTCTATGCTGAGACTGCACATCACAGTGGGGCACGTACTGCAGAGCAAGGCTACCTAAGTCAGTGCCCAGAGGCAGGTAGAGGTCCATGCCAGCCAGGACTACATATGAAGATCCTGTCTCAAACAACAACAAAAGCAAGACTAAAAGTAATCAACAACAAAAACTATAAAGCAAATAGAAAAGAATACTTGCTTAGGTTGGAGAAATCAATAATATACAGAGCCAATATAACCCATATCCAAATTCCAACATTTTTTTTCACAGAGGTGGAAAAAATAAATCCTGAAATTCACATGTAGCTACAAAAAAGATCTGCATAGCTAAGGCAATTTTGAGGGGAAAAAATGAAGTTGGAGGCACTACATTTCCTGGCTTCTAATTATACTCCAGAGCTGTAGGATGGAAATAGCACGAGCTGGCACTAAAGGAGACACACAGGCCAATGCAACAGAAAAATCAGCAATAAACCCACAAACTCATAGCTGACTACTCTTGACAAGGACACCAGGAAGACATGATGTGAAAACGGTGTTAGAAAAACTGGATATCCACATGAGAAAGGAGAAACTTGGCCTTTATTGTGTAGTAAACTTAAATCAATTCAACTCATCATTGATTAAAGCCTTAAACATAGCTGATCCATGCAGTCAACCTTAGTACCACGTGTCCTGTGACTCTCTCTAGTTTCCCTTCTCCAGATAGGGGCCATCAGCCCTGAACCTCTAACTCTACCCACCCCGCATCACGTCTGAGGACCATGTATCTCACCTTATCCACTGGAGCCTGGGCAATCTACCAGGGGCCACGTGCATAGAGAAAAACGACTGTTTCTCCTGTAGAAGCCATCAACTGCCTATGAGCTCTCAGTTAGGGCTAAGCCTTTGGGACCCCCTGCACCATGCATGATGGATAGTTGACTGGCTTGATCTTGTTCAGGCAATCGCAGCTTCTATGAAGTCTTGCATGCAACTGCCATGTTGTGTTCAGATGGCTCTTTTGTGGCCATCCTCTTCAACTTCAATCTTTCCATTTCCTCTTCCATGATGCTCACTGAACTTTTAGAGAAAGAGAGTGGGTATAGATGTCTCATTTGTGGTTGATGATTCCAGAGTCACTTAGTCTCTGCACGGTGACCAGCTATGAGTCTCTGGGTTAACCATCACCCATGGCAAAAAGAAGTGTCTGTGATGAAGAGGGAGAGCTGCAGTAATCTGTAAGGATAAATAGAATGGACTTTGATACTCTATTCATTTAGTGCAATGTGATTGTTTGAATATGCTTGGCCCAGGAAGTAGCACTCTTAGGAGGCATTGCCTTGTTGGAGTAGGTGTGGCCTCACTGGAGTATGTGTGGCTGTACTGGCTGGTGTTGTGTCAACTTGACACAAGGTGGAATTATCACAGAGAAAGGAGCTTCAGGTGAAGAAATGCCTCCATGAGATCCAGATGTAAGGCATTTTCTCAATTAGTGATCAAGAGGTGGAGGGAGGACCCATTGTGGGTGGTGCCATCCCTGGGTTGGTAGTCTTGGGTTCTATAAGAAAGCAAGCTGAGCAAGGCAGGGGAAGCAAGCTGGTAATAAACATCCCTCCATGGCCTCTGCATCAGCTCCTGCTTCCTGACCTGCTTGAGTTCCAGTTCTGACTAACTTTGGTGATCAACAGCAATGTGGAAAGTGTAAGCTGAATAAACCCTTTCCTCCCCAACTTGCTTCTTGGTCATGATGTTTGTCCAGGAACAAAAACCCTGACTAAGAGTGGCCTTGTTGGAGGAAGTGTATCATGTGGGGGTGGGTAATGAGACCCTCTCCCTAACCACATAGAAGTCAGTCTTCTGTTTGCTTTCAGATGAAGATATAGAACTCTCATCCTGCACCACTGCCATACTACTGCCTTGATGATAATGAACCTGTAAGCCAGCCACAATTAAATGTTGTCTTTTATAAGAGTTGCTTTGGTCATGGTGTGTGTTCACAGCAGTAAAACCCTAACTAATACATGAGATAATAGTAGCAGGTTACCTCTTAAGGTAAGGGTTCATGATTCGCCAAAGAATGATACCCCAAACTCAAATAGTACGTAATCACAAAGAGTTCTTTATTCTGCAGAAATCCAGCATGCTGGGGTCTCTCATTACTAATACAGAGAGACAACCAAGTGATCTTGCAGGCCTAATTTAAAGCACATTAGGGAATTCCGGGGTAGGTGATCTCTGTGTTAATCTGCTGGGTCCATCTCAACGGACATTACATTACTGGGGTGTTGGGGCTGGAAACTTGTTGGAGAGGTTCTGGAAACAGTTGCTGAGGAAGCCTGGAAACTGCTGCTGACCCATTGTCCTTGCCTCAGGCCAGGTGGTGGGTAGCTTCTGAGGCCTGAGCTTGCCCAGTTCTTGGAAAAGGAGATTTAGACCTAGTCTACTTAACTGCCAATTTGAAGCCTGTCATGTAATCAGCCTAGCCTTCTTATTAGGGGCTATAACCTCCCCAGCCACAGTTTCTTAGTCAGATTTACAGTAACAGGCATGAATTCTCTCCTGTGGAGCAGCCCTTACGTTCAATTAAAAGGCTATTGGTTATTACCTTAACAATTATACCATTATTACATAAAGATTACCTTACCAAGTCAGTCATTATTATAGCTTGCAGGGTTCACAACTGGGTTTCTTTCTTTCTTTCTTTCTTTCTTTCTTTCTTTCTTTCTTTCTTTCTTTCTTTCTCCTCCCCCAAAATAGCATTTTCTGGCACTATGAATGCTGACCAACAGGGAAGAAGATTCCATATCAATAACAGCCTGATTTTCCATGTTCTGTGACCAACATGTATGGTCTTACTGTCAGGTTCTGGTAGGCAACCAAGACCAGTGTGACAATAGCCTTATTGTCAATAGACAGTAGACAACATTGGGGAATCTTTTCCACCTCTCTGACCAACAAATCAAAAGGAAGGTATCCCATACCTAGGATGGGACTTTTTGTTTGATATCTTAATGCATCTTGGAGAATCATTAGCCCCTGGTATAATAAGGGTAACTTCCATTAAACTCTTTTTAATATGTCTATATTTGGCTTTTTTAGACATCCTTGGTATCAGTTATATTTTAATATATCCCCACCTCAACAATATCCTCTCATCCTTCCTCTACCTAAACTCTTCTAGTCCCCACTTCATGTCTAACCTGTACTCTAAAGTTCTTGCTAAAGTTTTCCCCCCACACCTGTCATGGTCCTTCCAACTGTCCTCCCTTGAGATGAGTATAAGCAACACACCACCATAACCTCTTCCTGGAGGAGCCTTATTACATTCTGAAATTATATTAGTGATTCTCTTATCTGTTAGATGGTCATCTCTTAGACTTGGAAGCCCAGGAACCACATAGCTACACAGTTCTGAGGAGAAAAGGTATCTCAATGGAAGCCTTTGACATCCTGAGACATGGGAGTCCAGGAGCCACACAGCTCTGAGAGGAAGCCTCCTCAGAAGAGGCATTGCAGCTCCCAGGGGGTTGGGGGAGGTCTCTCCAGCTGAGCTCAGGAGCCTCAACCCCACTCCTTCCATTCTTCTCTTCATTGCTTCTTTCTTCTTGTCTTCTTAGCTTCTGTGGTGTGCCACTCAGGGACTACATTGATGACTGGAGATAGGCTGATGACTTTCTGAGAAAATCAGAAAGAAAGAAAGAAAGAAAGAAAGAAAGAAAGAAAGAAAGAAAGAAAGAAAGAAAAGAAAGAAAGAAAGAAAGGAAGAAAGAAAGAAAGAAAGATTGTGAGAATTATGTTGCTAGGTAAATTGAATTTATATTCACTTGTTATCAATATCTCCATATCTCCAAGGCCACCAAGCCCCAGTCTGGAACAGAGTTCATTGTCTCAGTTGGATGCCCAGGCCAAGCCACTAACTCTTATATGTTGCAGATTTTTAGTCAAAGGTTTTTGGCCAACTTTCAGGGGTGATCACTCAATGCCAGCAGGGTGGTATGGTGTGTACCCCCAAGCTTGGTTCCTGGCTGCTTTGTGAATGAAGATGAAGGCCATTCTTTGGTCCTCTCTGCTCTCCTGCTTACCCACATGGTTAGATACTTGGCTGTGGCCTTTCAATATTCCATTCATAGGAACAAGGTTATATTGCAAGAATCCTAGTGTCAAATTCTAAACTAGAATCCTTGCTGTCAAATTCAGCCTGAGGACAGCAGCAGCAGTAGGCCACACCAGTGATTTATGATCCTTCTCCTTTATGATCTCTTTTTACTGGGTTTTTCTTTAACTATGTTCCCTTAGTGCCTGTCTAAGAAGTACTACTCAAGGCAGGGAAATTTATTAGTGCTGGGTTGAGCACAGTGTCAGAATTTTAAGTGTAGAACCTTTCAGTGAAATTCACTGCTGTGTTGTTTCACATTTTCTTTTCTTGAGATACTGGACTAAGAAATGAAGGCTGTACGGGAAGAACAGGAAGGCTACTCATGGCCACTGGATAATAGGCATCTCGTAGCCAGTGTAAGAATGTCATCCATGGCAAAAAACAATTGACTCTCCCTCTTACAGGGTCATATATAATACATGCTGGTATATTATCCTTTCTTCCCACCCAGCCAGCTTGCAACATAAGAACAAAATCAGAGTTCATTGTAACTTGACCAATGAGGAGACAAATCTCAGAGAGTTAGGTAAGTTGCCCAAAGACTCAAAACTCATAATCGTCTATGTAGGGCTCAGAAAGGTTCTCTGGCTCATTGCCCAATGCTCTTCCCCGCATTGCCTTACTGTCCAGAGCAAGGCAAAGAACGTTCTGAAAGCCTGGGTCACGGAAAGCATACACACATAAGAAACAATAAGAATGCATGTGTACCAGGGGCTGATTGGGTGCCATGCTCCACTCATTGGCTACCCATGGATATCAAGTCTTGTGCAAGAGTGCACCTCAGGATGAGCCACAGATCTTTTATTCTTTGCCTCAGACACTTTAGAGAAGATGTCAAAGAGAACGTTATTGTCAGAACTCGGTAGTTATCTCTTGACCTCAGAGAAGCATGACATCCCAGTGTGTCTCCTTGTCCCTGGAACTACCCTCTCTGCATCCACTGTGAAACTTGTCCATTTCGAGCTAGGATCCCCCACATAACACAGGGTGTGGTTCAGACAGTGATGGACGTGGCCTCAAAAAGCCATTGCTCCCACCGATCAGTTAAGGTGACTGCCATAGACACTGTGACCATTGCCTCCATTAAACTGAGTGACCACACAGGAGAAAGCCATAGGTATATGTGTCAGGCAAGACAGTTAAAGCAACGGAAACAGAATCAAGATTGATACAATGGGCAGCAGGAACCAGATGTATTCGTGGACATGATGGAGAGAGGGTTGAGAAGGGCAATGACCAGCAGTGGAACCTACTGGGGTCCCGGGAGACAGTGTGCATAGCTTTCAGAAGGCTGACCTTTATAAAGGAGAATCAGCAAGAGCAGATGACAGGCCCTCAGACAAGGGTGGGTAGGAATGGCGGTGCTATCCCGGGCAGCAGCTAAGACTGAATCTAGGTTGCTAGATGTGAAGGTCTGAGCTATACCCACAGGCATCATTAGCACAAAGTTTGCTGACCCTAAGTGAAAGGTAACACCATCTCTGAGACTTCCATAATAGTGCTTGCTTTTGTTTGTTTGTTTTTGTTTGTTTGCTTGCTTTTTGTTGTATTGCTCTTTTCTGATGCCCCTTTCCACACAGTGTCTCCTTTACAGGCTAAGGACCTCTAGTCTCTAACCAAAATTCACCAGCTTGTATACTTTCCATTAGTCTCAGCACCTGGGGCTTCATGTGGCCTAGCTGGACAGGTTGGACAACCTGAAGGCAAGCTGACTCCCACATGCCACAGAGATGCTGTTAACACAGGAGCAAAGCCAGCAGAGACTAGAGTCAGGAACCCACGAGCCTATCCTCTTAGAAACACATCTGAAAATCTGATAAACTTCCTGAGACATAGGAATAGCCAGAAGTCTGCAGTGAGAAAGCAAACGGTGAATCAAGAGGTGGGTAGCTTAAATAAACACTCAACCCACTGACTGACCCAAGGCTCCAAAGGAAGAAGCCTCAGAGAGCATTTGACAGAGTCCAAAAGAATAGAACGCCTCCTAGCCTTGACTGCGTTTAGAAGCTGGCCCAGCAGGATTTGATGATTCTATTATATACTTTGCATCTAGCTTAATGATAAGCCATGTCTCTCCAAGCCTGAATGCCACAAGCTCTGTTACTATTATATGAATCCCAGTATATTCTGCTATTGTTTGAGCCCTTAAGTCTCCTGCCTGCCTCATCTTGTGAAATATTGATCATATTACCCAACTCATCGGCTATTCCTCCTAGACTTGGGATTTCTGTGGACTAGGGAATCTTGCCTGACTCTTCTGTAAAGCATCCATGACTCCACATCCACAGGAGTGGTGTAGCACCGAGCTTCTGGCCCACCTACCCTTCTGCCTCTTCCTACCACCTTGGTTCTTAGATATGTTCCTCTAACAATCTCAACCATATGGAAGTCTAACACCCCAGAAGGTGGTTCTGTGAAAAGAAATTTTAGTTTAGTTTGGCTCAAATAATCTGGTTTTAAACATACTTTTTAAATAGAACAAACTTTTAATTCTTTAAAAAAAAATAAATTCCGTGGTGCTTTGTTTGGTGGAATTAAAACACATTGGATCCCTGGATTTTGTAGAAGACTCTGTTCATATTTCAAGGTGAAGATTCTACAAAGAGAGAAATGAGTTCAAGGACTCCAATGGTGTAGCCATTAAGGACAATTAATAAATAGAACTTCATGGAGCTTAAAAGTTTCTGTAGAGCAAGGGACGCCATCATTTGAACAAAGTAGTAGCCTGAAGAACAGAGAGGAAATCTTTATTGCTCATCTTACAGAGAGTAAGTATCCAGGATATAAAGTAAAGAAACGAACATCAAGAAAATAAGCCGGAGCAGAGCTGGAGAGAGTATAGCTGGAGCAAGAGGGAGAAGGGAAGGGGGGAAAAAAGAAAATAAACTGACTAAAAGTGGGCACAAAACTAAACAGAGAATACTAAAATAAAAGAAATAAACACAGATGGTCAAAGACACTCTTATTTTTCCTATATCAGTTTTATTTAAAACATAAATAAGTATTTCTCTTTCATTAATGGCAAATGGCTCAAATAATGTTGAACACAAATCACTGACTAATACAGGGCATTAAATACAAACAGACTTTTTATTTAAAGCAAAAGAATAGAGGTTATATACAAAAGAGAGGTTATATACAAAAGAGAGGTTATATACAAAAGATACAATCTATAGGCCAATTCAAAACAGGAGATGTATTATAAAATGTGTGGCAAAACGAAACCTTCCACCTCTGCTTTGGAGAAGGGCTATCATACAACATTCAATTGGCTGAAGATGGATCGGTACAAGTGTCTATACAGAAACTTCAAGTCATTAATATAACAATATAACAATGGAAGCTCAGCCACACTGACAAACACCACGAGGACCACTGAGTTCTAGTGCACAGTTTGGTTTGGTGCTCAGTCTCATGGAGAGAAGTGCATTACAGAACTTTCTTCTCAAAGATGCTGAACAATGGCATCAAATGGACAAACCGGTTATTTATTTATCAAGGGATGGAAAAGATCCGACCTGGAGAATCCAGGACACACACAGGTACTTCAGAGGTAATACACTTTTGACTAGGGCAAAATTTGAGACTTAAAGAAATGATCACTTTAGGTAAATAGATGAAACTGTCTAGTTTTTGGTGAAGTTTGTGTGTGTGTGTGTGTGTGTGTGTGTGTGTGTGTGTCCGTTCTTATTATCTCCTTCAGCTTAAACTGTCAGTCATCTCTGAGCGCTCAAGCAGAAGGCCGCCTTCATCTTTTCCATGTCGACTTCAGCTTCTAAAATTTCCAATACTAGTTTCTCAAAATCATCTTCCCCAGAAAGTGGAGGCTTTTCCGTCGAGGCAGAACTTAGGCAACACGGTTGTGTTTCCATCTGAGATGAGGAAGGGTCAGATCCTTTTGGGAGCAAGAGTCCTGAAGTAGCTTGGGCTGAGGACAATCCGAAACCGTCTTTCAGGTTTTCTGTCTCAGACATGGTGACAGATTTATCCTCAGAGACGAGGGGAACACCAGCCACAGCTGCCTTTTTGGTGGGCCTTTCCTGCAGGGCACTGTTGAAGTTGTAGGGCTTCACCTCAGCGATGCTGTCAGAGTGCATCTCCACAGCCTTGCGTTTGAGAGTCAGTCTGGGAGCTGAGATAACCTTGACCACAGATGGCGTCGCATTTGCTTTGGGTTTGGCTTGACTCCTTTCTTCCAAAGTCTGTGCTGCACATTTCACATTCAGTATCAAGTCCCCAGTTCCAGAGGTTTCTGCCTCCCCTTTCGGGGATGACTCCGTGGGGAGCGGTTTTGCCAGGTGCTGAGGGCTGCCTGATTCAGCAACGAGTACCGCATCTCCACGCACAGATGACAAGGCTGCTTTCTCCTTTTGGGACACTCCTCTCTCCTGCTGTCTCGGTGTGTGTTTCTCGTTGACAGTGTCACATCTGTTGACTGGAAGTTTTCTGGGATCACTTATGGTCTCATCTGAAATCTCACTGGCCTCCATCTTCATCACACTGCTCTGAGAAGGAGCATCACCGCTGTCTTCAAGTTTTTTCTCTTCTTTTGCACCTGCTCTCCTGTTGATGCGGAACCGCCTCTTTGCCACCGGGACAGCCTCAGCTTGAGGGACAGCCTCAGCTTGAGGTCGGGAGTTGCCACTACTCTCAGAGCTTTGCTGCAACCTCAGGGCCTTCTCCAGCTTAATTTCTTCTAGCGTCTTAATATGCACTGCCTGCATAGATCTGGCTCTTCCGGCAGGCTCCTCCCTTTGTCTGTTGCTAACAGCAACAGTCCACAGACTCGCTGTCTTTTTCAGTTCAGTGTCTTCTGTTAGCAACCGGCAACTTGTATCGTTCTTAGATTTCTGTCTTTCCATTTCTTGCTGCCGACGTTTCTTTTCAGCCAGGACCTCAGAGAAGGTTTTGATCCGCACCGAAGAACTTTTTGTTCCTGATGGAGAATCGTCGGCTCCTGAAGGTTCTTCTCTCTTGGGTTTAGGTTGCAATTCTCCACGTTTCCGGATGGCTCTTTCAAGAAGAATTTCTTCCAGTGTCTTCACGTGAATCTCACCAGTGTTATGAACTCTCTTTTTCTTTGTTGCTTTATCAACGTTAGCTTCTGATGCTTCCACTCCTTTCCCTAGCCTCCGTGCAGGTCTTCGCTTTAACGGGGGTTCACTGTCACTACCTACTGGAAGTTTTCGTTTTCCCAGTCTCATACTAAGACTCAGTCTATCCAAGGACTCTTCTTGTTTGCTTGGTGGAGTTACCATCCCCACCACAGTCCCAACATTCTCCTTCTCAGAGCCTGGATTAGGCTGAGAATCTCCCACTGGAGATTCTCCTGAGGAGTCACCTTGCTTCATGGATTTTTCCTTCATTTTCTTTGATTTAATTTCCTCAAGAGTTCTTATTCCAAAATCCAAACATTCATCTTGCTTTGAACTGACCCCAGGTTTGCAGGCAGAAGCCACTTGGCATCCATCATGGACTTCAGGAGTTGGTTGCAGGGCAGGTGTTTTGGTTTCGTCGTCCTCCTCAGAAGACTGATCGTCGTCATCTTCATCATCATCTGCAAAGTTGACTGTAACAAGCATCGGTGTGGGAACGGGAACTTTATTTGAACTCTCTGCTTTCTTTATACTCTGGAGCTCAGGGCAGGAGTTAGACTGAAGTGACAGTTTGTTCTGTTGAGCCCTGAGCTGGCTAGCCTTTATTTCTTCTTGAGACTCAGGCAGAGTGGGTAGCACAGTTTTGCTTGGAGGTAGGAACAGTCCATCAACATAACGACTTCTGTTGTGGTGGAAAGCGCAATTTAGTTTCCGACATCCCGTTGGCTGATTTTCCCAATAACAAGGAATCTCACTTCGTTTTTTGGCAATTTCCATGTGGCGAAATCTGCACCCCTGTCGAAAACAACGACCTTCTCGCCATAGTGTGCAAACAGTTTCGTTTCCTAGTGCAGCTTCACAGTGGCGGAATGGGCAGCTGTCACCTCTGGTGCATGTAGAATAGAAATAAAAGTAGCAGTCTTCTCCCTGATTAGGCATAGTGGGTAAATTCTCTGGCCAAAATGGCTTCCTGGAACAAGCTACTGCTTCCTTGAGGTGAAGACCAGCTCCGAGTACTCTTGAAATGGATTTCCTCTTCCAATGACCACTCAACCACAGAAATTGTCTTTAAAATGTAATCATTAGCTGGTTACTCTCAACTATGACACTTTTTACTCACTTAATACTAGTGAATTTTCCAGGAGTTTTTTTCCCCCGGTGACAATGTCTCCGACGCGTGAGTGCTACCACGTCCTTCTCTTTTCTCAGCTTCAGTTGCCCCGACGTCCTCACGTCAGCTGAACAAGCGAAGACACTTTTTAAAGTGTTCAACACCCTTAGTTCAGAGGTTAGAAACAGACTAGCTGCCCACCAGGTGAGGATGGTAGTGAAGATTGGGCATGCATAAATGATGGAATAGTTTTTGGGCTGTTAAAGAAAATGAAATAAGTAGGTGAATGGACGGAGCCAGAAACAATCATCCAGAGCGACCCAAAACCCAGACCCCAAAAGATACATGTTGCATGTTTTCTCTTATATGGGGATGTTAGCTTTTGAACCTGAGGGATGTGCATCTCATTTAGAATATCCACAGAGGTTAGGTAGCTAGTAAAGGACCAGGAAGGAGGAGAGGACCCCCCTCCCAAGGCAGGGGAAATGGAATACAGTGGCATAAAGGATAAAGATGAAATGTTAATAGTATTAAACAGAGAAGAGGATAGGAGGGCAGAGTGAAGACAGGACTGTGGAGAGGCCAAGGTAACACTAAAGGCTGTCTAAGAGCCATTTGGAAACCTACTACCACAGAAACTCCCTAAAATATACACACATATAAAAAGGAATTTTAATGCATTTACCATATCATGGGGAAGAGAATGGCCCAACAAGACATCATATGTTTCCAAGTACACCCTCTAGAACCAGGAGTGGATTACATTTTGTCAACTTACTGGTCAAAGGGGTTCTCATAGATCTCTCAAACATTACAGGCTACGGCCAATGCTCTTGGGTACCCTTTACAACATGAAGTTGAACTGGTGCCAAACTAGAAGATATTTCAGCCCTGCTGGCTAGAGTTCCTAGCACTGGAAGGTACTCTACTTGATACCATAAGAGAAAAGTCATCAATATTCATACCCAGCTACAGACCCTGGAACTATGATAGAAAGCTGCCTGTAAACCATAGTGGTGCAATAGGGACACAAGAGTCTATGGGTGTAATAAACTGCTTTACTTTTTTATTGGATAAGGCCCATACCATGAGATAAAGCCTAAACCAGACACTGATAGAGGCTGAAACCTGAGACTAGAGGGGTCGTGAACCCTAAGGGGAAACCTAGTTCTACTATTCTATGAAAGGAACATAGCAACAAAATGACTCCTAATGACATATTGCTACATTCTTATAGATTGGTGCCTTGCTCAACCCACATCAGTGACGCTTGAAGCAGACTGTAATTAACACAGAGATCAATGGTTATACAATGTGCAGAGAGGGAGAGACCTTGGATCATTCAACCATAAATGGGATGTTTTCATCACACCCTCGGGGATCCATGCAGACATGGAGTTAGAGTGATTGTAAGAGCGAGAGATGGGGAACACACCAAGAAAATAGTGTTTTCCAGACACAACAGAGCTGCTGCACATATGACCTACATCTACAAGACACGTACAAGTTCAAGCAAGACCAATCACTGCGCAGAGAAAGACAAGGTACCACTCCGAATCAAGAAAATATTTCTAAACGATGCCTTCGAGGAGAAGATCAATAAGTATTCTTCAAAATACAGTGACACGGGTACCCACTCTCTGGGGTAGGCCTTGTGCCCAGGAGTAGTTGGCCAGCATAAAACGGGACTCCATAATTTTGGGTGCTTTTTGTTTGTTTAGTTGGTTATGTTGTGTGTGTGTGGGGGGGGTCTTTTACAGACTGCAAAGCTGGCCTTGAACACAGAGATCTGCTGCTTCACTCTCCTGGGATTAAAGATTTGCACAACCGCACCTGGATCTAATCTTAGCTGGGTGGGATCTTGTCTCAAAGTCACCACTCCCTTGATTCAATTTAATATCTTTTGGACTACAGGATTAAACTACTTTTCACTTCCTGGTGCCACTTTAGTACTCCAACCACATATTTCATATTTTTGCTTTCTAAGCTTGCTATTCATGAGGCTGAACCAGAGAAAAAGTCTGTTGGGCTCTTTTGACACTTCCTTCATCAATGCAACTAATTTAAATCTCTTTACCTCAGCCTCAGGAAGACTCTTCAGACAGGGGCAAAAACTAGCCACATTCTTCACCAAAATACCACAAAAACAGTCTCTAGGCCACATACTGAAATTCTTCTCCACTGAAATCTCTTAGGCCATGTCTGCACAGTTCAAATCACTCTCAGCAACAAGGTCTGTCATATGCCTACTAGGATATCCCATTAAGTCCCACTTAAAGCCTTCCACTGCTTTCCAAATCCAAAGTCCCAAAATGTACATTCTTCCAAACAAAACATGGTCAGGCCTATCACAGCAATACTCCAGTCTCTGGTACCAACTTCTGTCTTAGTTAAGGTTTTAATGTTTTGAACAGACACCATGACCAAGGCAACTCTAATAAAGACAATATTTACTTAGGGCTGACTTACCGGTTCAGAGATTCAATCCAATATTATCAAGGTNAGTCCCAAAATGTACATTCTTCCAAACAAAACATGGTCAGGCCTATCACAGCAATACTCCAGTCTCTGGTACCAACTTCTGTCTTAGTTAAGGTTTTAATGTTTTGAACAGACACCATGACCAAGGCAACTCTAATAAAGACAATATTTACTTAGGGCTGACTTACCGGTTCAGAGATTCAATCCAATATTATCAAGGTGGGAGCAAGGTCTAGGAGAGGCTGAGAGTTCTATATCTTGTCCCAAAGGCAAACAGGAGAAGAATGGCTTCCAGGAAGCTAGAATCAGGCTTTTAAAGCCCACTCCCACAAGGCCACACCTACTTCAACAAGGCCACACCCACAGGGACACACCTGCTCCAACAGGGCCACACCTCCTAATAATGCCACTCCTTGGGCCAAGCATATAGAAACCATCACATTATACTCCCTGACTCCAGTTAGCTTGATCAAACACATGAGATTATGGGGGCCAAACCTAGCCATAGTAGAATAAAAGGTACATTTAGTTCAACTTCCAAAGTTTCCATAGTCAACAGCAGACTCAATAATGTTAAAAGTCCAAAGTTCAAAGACTTCTGAAATTCATCCAATCATTGAACTGTAATCCCTAAAGCAAGACAGGAAATCAGCTGGGCAGTCTCCGAACTCTGCATCTCCATGTCTGATATCAAAGTGGTTTTGAGATTTCCAAATCCTTTTTCATCTTTGTTGACTGCAACAAGCTTCTTTCTCCTGAGCTGGCTTCACTCCCTATTAGCAATTTTCCTCAACAGATAGCCCAGAGCTCTGGCATCTTAAATATCTTGGGGCCTCCAAGGCAACTTCAACGTTACAGACTGCAAGGCTGGCCTTGAACACAGAGATCTGCTTGTAAAGGTTTGTACTACCACACCTGGATCTAATCTTATCTGGGTGGGATCCTGCCCCAAGGTCACCACTACCTTGATTCAATTTAATATCTTTTGGACCACAGGATTAAACTACTTTTCACTTCCTGGTGCCCCCACTGACCATGACACATCATTAAAAGAACCAATGCCAATCTGTGCATGCCACCTTCAGAACAAGCAAATACTTTAGGTGAGAGTTTGGTTCAACATTTTTTTTTTACTATATTTTGTCTAAGGGTTGACTGTGTCCAATCTCTGTTGAATGTTTTGATGAAGTTCTCAGATTTGGAGGTAAACTGTCTAGAAAATATACCTTGTTCTAGTTTCATTTATACACACCATGACATTTTATTTCATTTACTTAGAGAACTTTTTCATACATTCATCTTTATTTTTTCTCTTTTAAAGGAAATACCCACAAACAGGATGAGGTGGTAGATGAAGAAATTGTGCATCCTTAGCATCTAAAGAAGGTGCTGTGGCTACGGGATTTACAGGATGGGCGTTTAGGGGAATAGAGTCATTGTGAGTGTCACATCTCTAAATTGTTCTTACTTTGATGGGAAAAACTATAGTGTACCAATGGGCGCTGAGCACAGCCTATCACAGAGCTCATGCTGCAGTTGCTCCTGGGTATCCAAAGAAAAAAGTCTAGCTATCTGTGCCCTGGCCCTTTATGTTCAGATTTGGATGGCACAGGCAAACCAAACCAAACCAAACCAAACCCCCCCCCCAAAAACCAAAGCTACAAACAAAAGAAGCTCCTAAGCTTCCCATGCACACACTGCTGCTGTTTCTCCTTACCCCTCCCTGGTTCTCCCCTCTTCTTTTCTAAGATCATGGTCTCATCTCATAGGCCAGCCTATCACCTTAACACTTGTGGCACCCTTCATCCCTCAGCCTTCATAGAGCTGGGACCACACCCAGTGTCACCTGGTCCTTAGCAAGGTGGATTTGTGAACACAGTGATTGCTAGTCTTTATACTCAAACACAACTCCAAGGAAATCACAAACTCACCAAAAAAACAACAACAAAACAAAAGAAGACAAAAAGAAAAACCTGCAACAATCAGAAAAACCAAGAACAATATTTATATTTTTCCTTTCTAAGCTTGCTACAATTGTTCAAAGTGCTCTTTGTGACCCTTAACCAGAAAAAAAAAAAGTGTCTACTGGGCTCTTTGAGACTTCCTTCATCAATGCAACTAATTTAAATCTCTTTACCTTAACCTCAGGTAGACTCTTCAGACAGGGGCAAAAACTAGCCACATTCTTCACCAAAATACCACAAAAACAGTCTCTAGGCCACATACTGAAATTCTTTTCCACTGAAATCTCTTAGGCCATGTCTGCACAGTTCAAATCACTCTCAGCAACAAGGTCTGCCATATGCCTACTAGGATATCCTATTAAGTCCCACTTATAGCCTTCCACTGCTTTCCAAATCCAAAGTCCCAAAATGTACATTCTTCCAAACAAAACATGGTCAGGCCTATCACAGCAATACTCCAGTCTCTGGCACCAACTTCTGTCTTAGTTAAGGTTTTAATGTTTTGAACAGACACCATGACCAAGGCAACTCTAATAAAGACAATATTTACTTAGGGCTGACTTACCGGTTCAGAGATTCAATCCAATATTATCAAGGTGGGAGCAAGGTCTAGAAGGAGCTGAGAGTTCTATACCTAGTTCCAAAGGCAAACAGGAGAAGAATGGCTTCCAGGAAGCTAGAATCAGGCTTTTAAAGCCCACTCCCACAAGGCCACACCTACTCCAACAAAGCCACACCCACAAGGCCCAACCTACTCCAACAAGGTCACATCTATTCCATCAAGGCCACATCTGCTCCAACAAGGCCACAGCTCCTAATAGTACCACTCCCTGGGCCAAGCATATTCAAACCACCACACTATCTTTATACTTTCTCAGTTACTCCATGTTGTAATAACTCATGTCTAAAGATTTGGAGCTAGAAAATGCAGATGAAAAGGAATATGAGCACTTGGGAGGCAGAGGCAGGGGGATTTCTGGGTTGGAGGCCAGACAAAGCGAGTTCCAGGACAGCCAGGGCTACACAGAGAAACCCTGTCTTGATAAACAAAAAAAAAAAGAAAGAAAGAAAGAAAGAAAAGGAAAGGAAAGGAAAGGAAAGGAAAGG
>LR751474.1:24867-50293 GCA_902729485.2 Mus minutoides
GTCTGCCATATGCCTACTAGGATATCCCATTAAGTCCCACTTAAAGCCTTCCACTGCTTTCCAAATCCAAAGTCCCAAAATGTACATTCTTCCAAACAAAACATGGTCAGGCCTATCACAGCAATACTCCAGTCTCTGGTACCAACTTCTGTCTTAGTTAAGGTTTTAATGTTTTGAACAGACACCATGACCAAGGCAACTCTAATAAAGACAATATTTACTTAGGGCTGATTTACCGGTTCAGAGATTCAATCCAATATTATCAAGGTGGGAGCAAGGTCTAGGAGGAGCTGAGAGTTCTATACCTTGTCCCAAAGGCAAACAGGAGAAGAATGGCTTCCAGGAAGCTAGAATCAGGCTTTTAAAGCCCACTCCCACAAGGCCACACCTACTTCAACAAGGCCACACCCACAGGGACACACCTGCTCCAACAAGGCCACACCTCCTAATAATGCCACTCCTTGGGCCAAGCATATAGAAACCATCACATTATACTCCCTGACTCCAGTTAGCTTGATCAAACACATGAGATTATGGGGGCCAAACCTAGCCATAGTAGAATAAAAGGTACATTTAGTTCAACTTCCAAAGTTTCCATAGTCAACAGCAGACTCAATAATGTTAAAAGTCCAAAGTTCAAAGACTTCTGAAATTCATCCAATCATTGAACTGTAATCCCTAAAGCAAGACAGCTGGGCAGTCTCCGAACTCTGCATCTCCATGTCTGATATCAAAGTGGTTTTGAGATTTCCAAATCCTTTTTCATCTTTGTTGACTGCAACAAGCTTCTTTCTCCTGAGCTGGCTTCACTCCCTATTAGCAATTTTCCTCAACAGATAGCCCAGAGCTCTGGCATCTTAAATATCTTGGGGCCTCCAAGGCAACTTCAACATTACAGACTGCAAGGCTGGCCTTGAACACAGAGATCTGCTTGTAAAGGTTTGTACTACCACACCTGGATCTAATCTTATCTGGGTGGGATCCTGCCCCAAGGTCACCACTACCTTGATTCAATTTAATATCTTTTGGACCACAGGATTAAACTACTTTTCACTTCCTGGTGCCGCCACTGACGATGACACATCATTAAAAGAACCAATGCCAATCTGTGCGTGCCACCTTCAGAACAAGCAAATACTTTAGGTGAGAGTTTGGTTCAACATTTTTTTTTTACTATATTTTGTCTAAGGGTTGACTGTGTCCAATCTCTGTTGAATGTTTTGATGAAGTTCTCAGATTTGGAGGTAAACTGTCTAGAAAATATACCTTGTTCTAGTTTCATTTATACACACCATGACATTTTATTTCATTTATTTAGAGAACTTTTTCATACATTCATCTTTATTTTTTCTCTTTTAAAGGAAATACCCACAAACAGGATGAGGTGGTAGATGAAGAAATTGTGCATCCTTAGCATCTAAAGAAGGTGCTGTGGCTACGGGATTTACAGAATGGGAGTTTAGGGGAATAGAGTCATTGTGAGTGTCACATCTCTAAATTGTTCTTACTTTGATGGGAAAAACTATAGTGTACCAATGGGCGCTGAGCACAGCCTATCACAGAGCTCATGCTGCAGTTGCTCCTGGGTATCCAAAGAAAAAAGTCTAGCTATCTGTGTCCTGGCCCTTTATGTTCAGATTTGGATGGCACAGGCAAACCAAACCAAACCAAACCAAACCAAACCCCCCCAAAAACCAAAGCTACAAACAAAAGAAGCCACTATGCTTCCCATGCACACACTGCTGCTGTTTCTCCTTACCCCTCCCTGGTTCTCCCCTCTTCTTTTCTAAGATCATGGTCTCATCTCATCGGCCAGCCTATCACCTTAACACTTGTGGCACCCTTCGTCCCTCAGCCTTCATAGAGCTGGGACCACACCCAGTGTCACCTGGTCCTTAGCAAGGTGGATTTGTGAACACAGTGATTGCTAGTCTTTATACGCAAACACAACTCCAAGGAAATCACAAACTCACCAAAAAAACAACAACAAAACAAAAGAAGACAAAAAGAAAAACCTGCAACAATCAGAAAAACCAAGAACAATATTTATATTTTTCCTTTCTAAGCTTGCTACAATTGTTCAAAGTGCTCTTTGTGACCCTTAACCAGAAAAAAAGAAAAAGTGTCTACTGGGCTCTTTGAGACTTCCTTCATCAATGCAACTAATTTAAATCTCTTTACCTTAACCTCAGGTAGACTCTTCAGACAGGGGCAAAAACTAGCCACATTCTTCACCAAAATACCACAAAAACAGTCTCTAGGCCACATATTGAAATTCTTCTCCACTGAAATCTCTTAGGCCATGTCTGCACAGTTCAAATCACTCTCAGCAACAAGTCTGCCATATGCCTACTAGGATATCCCATTAAGTCCCACTTAAAGCCTTCCACTGCTTTCCAAATCCAATCAGGGTTTTACATGTAAGAAGGTTTGTTTTGTACCAGTCCGGATAGTGTCGTTATGAGGTCAGAGACCATGGTTGAAGACAGAATCAATTCCAAAATTACAAAACTTGTCTGTGGTACTGGTTCCGTTCTCTAATAAAGACAATATTTACTTAGGGCTGACTTACCGGTTCAGAGATTCAATCCAATATTATCAAGGTAGGAGCAAGGTCTAGGAGGAACTGAGAGTTCTATATCTTGTTCCAAAGGCAAACAGGAGAAGAATGGCTTCCAGGAAGCTAGAATCAGGCTTTTAAAGCCCACTCCCACAAGGCCACACCTACTCCAACAAGGCCACACCCACAAGGCCCAACCTACTCCAACAAGGTCACATCTATTCCATCAAGGCCACATCTGCTCCAACAAGGCCACAGCTCCTAATAGTACCACTCCCTGGGCCAAGCATATTCAAACCACCACACTATCTTTATACTTTCTCAGTTACTCCATGCTGTAATAACTCATGTCTAAAGATTTGGAGCTAGAAACTGCAGATGAAAAGGAATATGAGCACTTGGGAAGCAGAGGCAGGGGGATTTCTGGGTTGGAGGCCAGACAAAGCGAGTTCCAGGACAGCCAGGGCTACACAGAGAAACCCTGTCTTGATAAACAAAAAAAAAAAGAAAGAAAGAAAGAAAGAAAAGGAAAGGAAAGGAAAGGAAAGGAAAGGAAAGGAAAGGAAAGGAAAGGAAAGGAAAGGAAAGGAAAGGAAAGGAATATGAGGTCTTTACCTTTCTGGATCTGAGTTACTACACTCAATACAGTTTTTTCTGGTTTCATCTAGTTTCTCACACATTTCCTTATTTCATTTTTCTTTAAAGGTGAATATTGTCCTATTGTAAATTCACCTCATTTTCATTATCCATTCATCTGTTGAAGAACATGAGGTTGTTTTTATTTCTTGGCTCATGTGAATAGTGTGGCTGTGGACATGGCTGAGCAGTATCTGTGGGGCGGGATATTGAGTCCTTTGGGCATATGCCAAGGAGTGGTATAGCTGGGTCATATGCTAGATTTAGTTTTTGGTTGTTGGCTTTTGTTTTTGAAGATTCTTTGTAGTTGTTTCCAGGGTGTCTGCCCGAGTTTGCATCCCACCAACAGTGACTGGGGATTCCTTTTTCCAGTGCCTCAGCAGCATCTGCTGCTGTCAGGTAAGTTCTGTTGATCTTAGTCATTCTGATGGGGGTGACATCCGTTGCAGAAGCTGTGCTGGCTTCGTGTCTAAAATGTGACCAGCAGTAGTACCTACTATATAGAGTTTCCCATGGCGTTAAATAAAGTGACCTCAGCAACACCACTCTTCCCCGTTAAGCTCAGTATGGCATAGCTGAACATCAGCCTCAGCACATGGATCCAGTGGCAGCCACTTTGTAGCCTGAAGGCACACACACACACATATACACACACACACACACACACACACACAAACAGTGACAAATTGTCACTTTAGAACTTCTACTCTAAAGCCACAGTTTGGTTCTGTCTGAGGAGGAAATCTGTTAAAGACACTGAGCTGGGTTTCCTGTAGTTAGTTGTAGTTAGCTGTAGTTAGTTACCCGTTTTGCCCTCAGACAGCAACTCAAGCTGCTTAGTAGACTTGATTAGCCATAAGTTAAACCTCCACTGAAAGAAGAGAATCAACAATTTATGATGCCCATGTATGGGCATCCGGGGGGAGGTGTCTGTCTGTCTGTCTGTCTGTCTGTCTGTGTATCTGTGTGTAATAGCTACTCCTGGTCGTCAACTTGACTATATCTGGAATGAACTACAATCCAGAATTGGAGGGCTCACCTGTGATCCAGATCTTGAGGCTGACCTGGATCTTTGCATGGAGATCTAGAGACATAGGTGCTATGAAAAGCTTAGGCCTGGGTAAGGTAGTACATGCCTTTAATCCTAGGAGACTAAGGCAAGGAGATCTCAGAGTTCAAGGTCAGCCTGGGACAAAACAAGTCCCAGATCCAGGCATGGTGGTACACACCTTTACTCTGGGCCATACCTTCTGCTGGAGAGCTACATAAGGACTTTGGAAGAAGGAAGATTCGCTCTTCTTCACCTGCTTGCATTTACTTGCTAGCACATATGTTGGAATCTACTTCTACAGAAGACCAGCAGAAATATCTAGCCTTGTGGGACAGAGCAACTATGAGATCCTTGGACTTCCCATTCACAGACGCCCATTGTTGGGGTAGTTGGAATACAGACTGTAAGTCATCACAACAAATTCTCTTAATATGTAAAGACATTCTATAAGTTCTGTGACTCTAGAGAACCCTGACTAACACATTGTGTGTCTCTTTGTGTATCTCTGTGTGTGTGCCTGTCTGTGTATATCTTTGTATCTGTGTGTGTCTGTGTATCTGTGTGTGTATCTGTGTTTGTATGTCTGTGTGTGTGTGTGTGTATGTGTGTGCATGCTCAGACCCACATGAAAGTTCAAGCTGATTGTTCTTGAGCCAATTTTGTAACTAGCTATTGGGCAAGATCACTCAGGATTTTTCTACCTTGCACCTAAGGAGATAGAGTACAGCAGGTGTTTCTGGCTGCTGTCTGTGGGGGACCTCTGCCACCATACCACACCTTCTGTGTACTAATTTCCTAAGCTAGAGGAGACTTCTTGTTGGTTGGAGGAGCAGTCACAGTAAAAGCAGGCCGCGCTGGTGTGACCCATCTTGTTAAGAGGCCTGGGGACTCTGAGAAGGGAAAGGGAAACCCAGATACAGGGCAAGGGGTGAGGGCTAAAGTCAGGAAATATTCAAAGTCTGACCTGTAATCTGAAGCCAGATCAAAAGCTCCGGAGTGGGTGGCTCACACCAGCCTCCCCAACCCCTGGGGCCATACAAGCCCAGTTGGAAGACCTCCAGGTCTCCCTCGGAGCCTGAGGACCTGCAGGCACACGTCAGAGGGAAGCACTGTGGAGCCCAGCCTCCAGAGAAATGGTTGGCATAGGGCGGGGACAACAACACTCCAGCAGGTGGACAGAGGGAGAAGAGGCTGCCAGGAAGGGAAAGGACAAGAGGAAAGGTGCAGGTCCCCCCTCTCCAGGCCACTCAGCAGTCTTCCTCTGCCCTGTGTGTGCCCTGGCACCCAGGCAGTGTGGGTGGGTGGGCTGTCTGCTGTTGGCAGCGGCTATGGCTGCACAGGTGGTCGCCCTGAGGCACACAAAGGCAAGAGGCTGCCAACAGCCTCCACCCCCACACCGCCAGGGGATCCGAGGGCTTCTAGAGAGAAGTTTTTACTCCCTTTGCATGAGAGGGGGCGATGTAAGAAAAGCTTTGAGATAGTGGGAGCTTAGAGAGGATCGCAACTTAACTCTACAAGCCTTGGCCTCCTCATCTATACTTCCAGTTGAAAGTACTTCCAGTTGAACAGAGGTTGTGGGTGCAGGAGTTGGGGTGTCAGGAGCTCCCCAGGACGGGGAAACCTTTGGTTTTTGATCTGAATGGTAAGGGGTACACACATGAGCAAACTGAACCAGCTGTCTTGTGAGGTTGAGTACTTTATCATGTGTGGACAAGGCCAGTCAGAGAAATGGCTGGGCCAGGACCATCCAGGGGGAACTGGCTGACGGACCCTGGGATGGTTGCTTTACTAAACACATCATTTGCACTCTGTTCCTTCTCTTGTCAATACTGAAGTTCGGGCTGGAGTTCTGGCTCTGACTCCAATTGGAATAAAGGGAGTAATTCTTTCCCTGTCTCTGATGAACCCCAAAGTCTTATTGGAGAAAGAGATAGATAAACATGGGGGAGGAGGGAGGGAGGGAGGGAGGGAGGGAGGGAGGGAGAGAGAGAGAGAGAGAGAGAGAGAGAGAGAGAGAGAGAGAGAGAGAGAGAGAGAGATTTCTATGACTTACACAGAGATGAATTGTGGACAAGGGTCCTCACCTGGACTTGATCATTCTACCTCCCTGATAATCCAGGCATCCTGGCCCTGAGAGTATCAACAGAACTGAACTGAATATTCAGGCTGCTTGAGGAAAGAGAAGCAGGCGACGGTGGGCATCGACCCTGACAGCCTGCAATCAGCCAGCTCCCAATGCTAGGGCTGTATCCAGCTGCAATTTGGTCATGTGCAGGGTGAACAAAACCTCTGTACGCCCAGAGGAAAAGTAAGTCTGTATATACCACAAACCTGCTCATAATTATACTATACCCTCACAGGATCCCCACCATCAGAACTTGTAGAAGCATCTTGGGAGAAAATTCATAGCAATCTAATCCCATGAATGGAGAAACATTTGTAAGTCACTGAAGTGTGTTGCATTGAGCCCTGGGAAGCTCCACACTTGGTGTGAGTGCAAGCAAGGGTTTCTAGCCAAAGCCTACAGAAAACATTAGAGTCCTCAGCCTGAACCACCACCCCACCCCACCCCTGCCCCCACCACCACCCCCAATGCCCTGCAGGACTGGGAGCTCACTGTACAATTATGTTGCCCCTAAGCCCAGCAAACAAGCAAACCCTGAAGAAGTGAGCAAGGCCCTTGGTGGGTGAAATCAAGTTATAAGATAACTGGCCCATGTTTGATAGCCACTTGGCTTTCGTCGCACTTATACCCACCCACGAATGAATCGAAAACTTCCCAGAAATGTTGGCTCAAAGGGAATGCAGACTATAACTTGGAATTGGGGTGTGTGTGTGTGTGTGTGTGTGTGTGTGTGTGTGTGTAAATAAACACACTCACAAAAAAATATCAACTTGCATTATGCATGTCCAAGTTGGGATATATACATAGCCTAGACTACCACCTGTGCCCTCATCTTGGGCACAAAACCATGGGCTCACTGTCTCTAAGATCACCAGTGACGGTGATCTGCTGTGACTGCCTCGGTGGGACCACCAGAGCTCCAAGAAAACTAAGCTACCAAAGGAAGCCACAGGGCATGTGAGAGCATGCGACAATGACAATGCTCTGCGTCCAGGTCCATCCTTTCAGTTTAGGTTCCCAGGCTACGGCTGACTAAGGCTGCTAAGGCTTTGGGATACTCAGAGATAGCAACAAAGAAGTGAGCCCGGGAGACTGATGGAGGCTTCCAGATGTCTGCAAGGGCCTGATTGTGTAATGATTGTGTAATCAATCACACTCTATGCCACAGCAAGACAGGATGATTGTCTTGAAACCAGGAAGATCTCTCTCTCTCTCTCTCTCTCTCTCTCTCTCTCTCTCTCTCTCTCTCTGTGTGTGTGTGTGTGTGTGTGTGTGTGTGTGTGAGAGAGAGAGAGAGAGAGAGATTTCCTCCCATAGAAAGCTTCAGGATATTAATCAGAGATAAGACAACAGGATATTTTAAGACTGGGGAGGGGTCCTGCAGGGATGTTCCCTAAAGACAAGATGTAAACAACTCAACAGCTTCAGAAAGTTCCCCAGACTGACCAGATTCACTACCTGTGGTGGATTGAATGAAAATGGCCCCATAGGGAGTGGGCACAGCCTTGCTGGAGTAGGGGTACAGCCTTTGGGGGAAATGTCTCACTGGAGGCAGGTTTGGAGTTTTCGGATGCTCGAGCCAGGCCTTTTCCTGCTGCCTGGGGATCCAGTCGTAGACCTCTCAGCTTCTCCTCCAGCACCATGTCTGCCTGGATGCTATCATGCTTTCCACCATGAAGATAACGGACTGAACCTCTGAACTGTAAGCCAGCCCCAATTAAATGTTTTCCTTCATAAGAGTTGCTGTGGTCATGGTGTCTCTTCATGACAATAAAACCTTATGAGATCACCCCCACTTCCAGGCATGAAGCAGTAAGGACGCACAGACAAGTTGAACTGCCCAGAAAAATCAGGCCAGCTGAGCTGCCTGGAAGAGACTCAGACAAACTGAGCTACCTGGAAAAGACATTTTTTAACCCCTTGAGCTACCTACAGCCTGTGCAGCCTGCCCCAGGTTTCCAGCCATCATGAACTGTCACTCACAAAGAAGTAGGCTTTTTAGTGATGCAGCTTTGAGTAATTAACCCCAGTAAAACACTGACTGGTTCGCCAGGTTGAACTTCTATGGTATCTTTCCTTTGGTCTCTTGTTGAATCTCTATCTGAAGTGCATAGACCTAGTCAAAATATACAACAGTGTTCATGTGTGTGTGTATGTTTGTGTGTGCATGTATGTATATGAGTGTGTGGCATGTATGTATTTGGTGTGTTCATGTTTGGTGTATCTGTGTATGTGTATTGTGTGTTTTTGTGCATGTACTATGTGTATGTGTGTGTGTGTTTGTGCATGTGTGTGTCTGCATGTATGTAGCAGCTCCTATCTAAGCAGTAGACAAACTAGTTTCTTTTTTTTAAATTTAAATTATTTTTATTTATTTACATTCCACTCATTGCCTCCCCTTCCGTACACACACACACACACACACACACACAGATCCTCATCCCATTCCTCTTCCACCTTGCCTCCGAAAGGGTATTCTCCCACTACCAGACCTCACCCTTCCCTGGTGCCTCAGATCTCTCCAGGATTAAGTGCACCTTCTCCCACTGAGGCCAGGCCAGGCAGACCTCTGCTACATATGTGCCTGGGGCCTCAGACCAACCCATGTATGCTCCTGGTTGGTGGCTCAGTCTCTGGGAGCTCCCCTGTAGTCCAGGTTAATTGAGTCTGCTGGTCTTCCGATGGGGTCACCCTCCCCTTCAGCTTCTTCAATTCTTCCCCTAATTCAACCATAGAGGGCCCTGACTTCAGTCCAATGGTTGGGTGTAAGTATCTGCATCTATCTCAGTCTGCTGCTGGTAGGGCCTCTCAGAGGATATCCATGCCAGGCTCCTGTCTGTGAGCATGTCATAGTGTTAGGCCTTAGTACCCCACCACCACCATGAAATAGATCGCTAGTTGTCCCACTCTTTAGACTGCCTTTCCTTCAGTCTCTTCTCCATTTTTGTCCCTGTAGTTCTTTTAGACAGGTACAATTCTAGGTCAGAAATTTTGACTGTGGGTTAGTAACCCTGTCCCTCCACTTGAGGCCTCGTCTGTTTACTGGAGCTGGACTTTTCTAGTTCCCTCTCCCCACTGTTGGGCATTTTGGCTAATGAGTCCTGAGAGTGTCCCACTTCCCCAGTCTCTGGTACTCTCTAGAGGGTCCCCCACCTCCCACTCCTGGAGGCTGATTATTCCCATTCATCCTCTTGGCCTTCTGGGCTTCTCTTCTGTCCCTCCTCCCCACGTCTGATCCTGTTTCCCCTTTACCTTCCCTCCTCTCTCCCACCCAGGTCCCTCCCTCCTTTTGCCTTCTGTTGAAGCACCCTCACTTGGGCATTTCTGCTTGTTACACTTCTTATGGTCTATAGCTTGTATCCTAGGTATTCTGTACTTTTTCGCTAATATCCACTTATTAGTGAGTACATACCATGCATGTCCTTTTGGGTCTGAATTACCTCACTCAGAATGAATTTTTCTAGTTCCACCCATTTGCCTACAAAATTCATGATGTCCTCATTTTTAATAGCTGAATAGTATTCAATTATGTAAATGAACCACATGTTCTGTATCCATTCTCCTGTTAAGGGACATCTGGATTATGTCCAGCTTCTGGCTATTATAAATAAAGCTACTAAGAATATGGTGGAGCACATTTCCCTGTGGCATGGTGTGGCATCTTTTGGTATATGCCCAAGAGTGGTTGGTATAGCTGGGTCTTCAGGTAAATCTATTTCCAATTTTCCAATTTTCTGAGGAACCTCCAAGTTGATTTCCTGGCTGTACCAGTTTGCAATCACACCAGCAATGGAGAAGTGATCCTCTTTCCCCACATCCTCCCCAGTATGTGCTGTCACCTGAGTTTTTTATCTTAGCCATTCTGATTGGTGTGAGGTGGACTCCTGGGGTCATTTTGATTTGCATTTCTCTGATGACTAAGGAATTTGAACATTTTTTAAAATGTTTCTCAGCCATTCAAGAGTCTTCTGTTGTGATTTCTCTGTTTAGCGCTGTACCCCCATTTTTAATTGGGTTATTTGGGGTTTGGGAGGTTAGCTTCTTTATTTCTTTATATATTTTGGATATTAGCCCTCTGTCAAATGTGGGGTTAGTGAAGTGTTGTTTTGTTTTGTATTTTCCCAATCTGTAGGTTGCCGATTTGTCTTATTGACAGTGTCTTTTGCCTTTCAGAAGCTTTTCAGTTTCATGAGGTTCCATTTATCAGTTGTTGACCTTAGAGCCTGAGCCATTGGAGTTCTGTTCAGGAAATTCTCCTGTGCCAATGAGTTGGAGGCTCTTTCTCACTTTCTCTTCTATTAGATTCAGTGTATCTGGTTTTATGTTGATCCACTTGGACTTGAACTTTGTGCAAGGTGATAAATATGGATCTATTTTCATTCTCCTACATACAAACTGACAGTTAGACCAGCACCATTTATTGAAGATTTTTGTTGTTGTTGTTTTGTTTTTTTGCCACTCTATGTTTTTGGTTTCTTTGTCAAAGACCGAGTGTCCATATGTGTATGGATTTACTTCTGTATCTGATTCTATTCCATTGATCCACTTGTCTGTCTCTGTACCAATACCATGCAGTTTTTAACACTATTGCTTTTTTGTACAGCTTGAGATGAGGCACGATGATTCCCCTGGAAGTTATTTTATTGTTGAGGATTGCTTTGGCTATCCTGGAATTTTTGGTTTTTTTTTTTTTTTTTTTTTTTTTTTTTTTTTTTTTTTTTTTTTTTTTTTTTTTTTTTTTTTTTTTTTTTTTTTTTTTTTTTTTTTTTTTTTTTTTTTTTTTTTTTTTTTTTTTGACGATCTGTTTTTCCATATGAAGTTGAGAATTGCTCTTTTCATGTCTGTGAAGAATTGTGTTGGGATTTGATGGGGATTGCATTGAATCTGTAGAGTGCTTTTGGTGCAGTGGCCATTTTCACTATGTGAATCCATGATCATGGGAAATCTTTCCATCTTTTGAGGTCTTGTTCAATTTCTTTTTTTTTTTTTTTTCAGGATTTGAAGTTCTTGTCATACAGATCTTTCATTTGCTTAGTAAGAGTTATACCAAGATATTTTATATTCTTTATGGCTATTGTGAAGGGTGTTGTTTCCCTAATTTCTGTCTTAGCCTACTTACCATTTATATAAAGGAAGGCTACTGATTTGTTTGAGTTAATTTTATATCCTGCCACTTTGCTGAAGTTGTTAATCAGCTGTAGTAGTTCTCTGGTGGAAATTTGAGGGTCACTTATGTATGCTATCATATCATCTGCAAATAGTGATGCTTTGGCTTCTTTTCCAGTTGTAGCCCCTTGATATCCTTTTGTTGTCTAATTGCCCTAGCTAGAACTTCGAGCACTTCCCTTACAGCTTTTAATATTTTTTCTTTGTTCTGTGCATTTAGTGTTGTGATTATTATCTAATGAGAGGATTATCTTCTCTGGTCAAATCTATTTGGTGTTCTGTAGGCTTCTTGTACCTTTTTGGCCATCTCTTTTTTTAGGGTAGGGAAGTTTTCTTCTATAATTTTGTTGAAGATATTTACTAGACCTTTGAGCTGGGATTCTACACCCTCTTCTATTCCTATTATTCTTGGGTTTGATTGTTTCGTTGTGTCATGAATTTCCTAAATATTTTGAGTTAGAAGCTTTTTACACTTTGTACTTTCTTTGACTGATGTGTCAATATCTTCTATGGTATCTTCTACACCTGATATTCTCTCTTCTGTCTCTTATATTCTGTTGTCTCAGACGGGAGAGAAGATACATGAAGTAACAACGCACTTCTAGCACATAAGCAAGGGTCCACTCTCCAGCCTAGGTTAGGTAAAGGAAGAATTGAAGTGGTTTTCTCCTCACACTGACTCTGACTCTTCAGGGGCACCCCTTCCACTGAGTGTGAGAACAGTTCATAGATGGCTATAAAAGGAAAAGGTCTGGTGTCAACTCAATTCCTTCCACACCTGACTGGTTATATTGCCACAGAAGGGCCTGGGCCCCACTCTCCATAGAAACAGCACCCCACAGGAATCTGAAGATGGCTTTGCCCTTCAACTCCACAATCTGCTCACTGCTCATGAGTACATAATATTTATTAGATGGCAGTTATCCTACTGTAAATGTCAGAGTCAAGGACAGAGCTGTCATCCATCACTGAGACCCATTAGAAATAATTTGTGGTCTTACACTATCATTTACATCACGGAGAATGTGGAAACCTAATGTCTCTTTACATTATTCACATGGCACCAGAAATCAAATCCATCAACTTGCTGATTCCTTTCCTGGAAAACAAATGGTGGTAGCTCATAGCGTGAGACAGTGGATTCATGGGAGGCACTGGAGAAGATTAATTAGCTATCATTATCATAATGACGTTCTCTCAAGTGAGGCCTGTAGGAACAAAATGGACATCTGCAAGTGCCTTGCCTCAAACCTCAGAAAACCTAAATAATAATAATAATAATAAATCATTTAAAAAGATAACTAGGCAAAATTAAACACACTGGAGGAAGCAGCTGGTGTCTAATGGGAAGATGAGAAATAGATTAAACCCCGAAGACGAGAAAAGAGAAGAACAGCAACTTCACAGTCAATCCTGCATTGTTAACCACGGTACAGACATGGAAGAAGAGCCACGTCATCCTCTGCCCTCCAGAGGACACCACCAAATGTTACAATAACATGGTCTCTCGTTTTACCAATGGGTGTATCTAACTGCGCCAGCCACCACGCGCAGCGTGGCTCAGGAGGGTAGAGGAGGTCACACACGGGTATGTGATCTGTCTGGACTTGCCCCCACCCCTTGATTCTTCTGATCTGCATGCTTTATTACATGAATTAGAAAACATACGCAGGCCTAGGCTGTCCTGGGAAGGAGAGAGCTAGGGTCTCCCTGCTTTTGAAACCTAACTTGGACAAATTGTCTTAATTAGCCTCAGAGAGAGGGTTTCCTTTTAAGATATTCGCCTGTGGAGCCCTAGACACTCCAGACTCGGAGGGGAGAAGTTGGTTTGGGCTACCCCACAGGTTTGATCATTGGGAACAAAGCTAAAATGAAGCCACTTGGGTTGGGGCTGCTGGGACTCTTACCCACAAACTTATTTTAAAAAGCTACACGGGGAGTGGCCTTGACTTGGGCCCAGCTATAAGGCCCTCTGACAGTTTCAAAGGGCCAACCTTTCTCCTGAAACTAGGCCTGGACCTTGAGTTGCCTCTGGACTGAACTGCCCATAAGGTTGGGACTTAGGACTAGGCTCAATGCAGATGGGCAATGCTCCAAAAGGCGACCAGAGCAAGGGGTGGGTAGGAGAGAAACAGTCTTCCGGCTGTGAGCTGGTAAACGGGAGCCCTCCGGGATGCTCCTCCATCCCTTCTAAAGCAGCACCTGGCTATCTGTCCGAGCTAGCAGGACAGAGCCCCTTGCCCGTGACAAGCTACACAAAGCACTGTTAAGGGAAACAGAAGCTGCCTTGTGTATCGGGAACATCTTCCAAGTGCCCCAACCCATGCTACATCGGAGGATCCTGCCATGTACCCCACTGTGGAGTTGACACCTATACAACACAACTTTTTTGAAAATAAAATAAAATAAAAAGTCCTGTTTCTCGGGTCCGGTGACAGAGTTTGGGCTCTCCCTCCTTTGCTGTGCATGTTGCTTTTTCTGGCACACTCTATTTGTTCTTGAGAATGACAAGGCAGAAGAGGGAAGAACTGGGTTGGTCTAAGGTCACTTCGGGAACTGTCTTCCCCAACTCTTCCTGTGGTGGAATCCTGAGGAGTTGTTCCTCGCATCTCCCAAAGTTTCTCTTCCTTGATTCTGGAGGCGTTAATGTGTTTGGAGGGGTTTTAGCACATACAAGGGGGTTCACCACAAAAGAGACTTGCTATGAAGGGGAAGCATAGCGAGGGACTGAACTCCATGATCCCCATGTGAGGTGGGCTTTGAGGGGATGATGAGCCTGGATCTTTTTAACATTTTTTTTTAATTTTATATGCATGGGTAACCTGCATTATGTTTGTACACCACATGTGCAGTTCCCACAGAGGCCAGAAGAAGGCATCAGTTCCCCTGGAACTGGAGTTGTGAGCTGTCATATGGATGCTTGGAATCAAACATGGGTCCTCTGAAAGAGCAAGCTGTGATTTGAGCAGCTGGGCCATCCCCCCCAGCCCCAAGGATGGTTGCAAAACACATTTCTTTACTTTCATCAGAACCCTAAAGGCAAAACCTTTGTTTGTGGACCTCCTGAGGTGGTAGCGAAACAAGTATCTAGAGAAGGGGTCTCAAATTAGAGACCAGTGAGGAGAGGAGTTGGGATTCAGGGCTTGAGAGAGAGAGTCTGAGAAGGTCTCCTTCGAGCAGAACTCATAGAACTATAGAGTGGCCCAAGGAGGGGTGCAACCAAGCAGGAAAGTATAACTCTGAGTCTGAGGGTATAGTTCTGCTCCACTTTTGGAAAGAACAAAACCTGGTGAGAAATACTGCATAGGAACTGGGGGTGGATGGCTAGGGAGCGGGAGGGAGGTCCCTAGTACTCCTTTGCTGTCAGTCAGACTAGGTATGGTAGATACCACTGGATGATTATGGTGCAAGAACTGACCAGAGCTGAGGGTCCTTATGGCAAGCACTACCTATATCTTTCATCTTTGCAAGTATCCATGGGCAGATCCTGGTTGTACTGCAACCTGCTCTATCTACTTATCCATTGTGTCCCAGATGTGGCAGAGCAAAAGAATCACGGTACCTGCCCTGCAGGAAAGCTGGCCAGAGCCTAAATTGGGAGCTCAGAGTGAACCATGCAGAGAGCTAGCACCTGCCCATCACAGAGTGAGCCAGGCAGAGGGTGCCGGCACCTGCCCATCACAGTCCTTACCCAGGTGATGGCAGTGACAAGAAAAGATGCTGTGGTGTACTCCTTCCTGTATGGTGTGCCTGCAAAGAGTGACTGGAGAATTCTTAGGGACACCAGGACATCTAGTGATCGCTGACGAATGTGTGACGCAACCAAGAAGTGAGCCCACATCCATTTCAGTAGGTTACATACATACATCAGGTATGTACATACCTACACACAGGATGTCCGCTTACACTGTGAACCCCTTAGAATGTGCTGTTTGCTGGAAAAACCTGTTTCTCCTTGTGATGTGGCTCAGCCCTAGCACACATTTTTAATCCAAGAGCCGTCTGCTTATTGTAAACATGATTAAATGAAGTCAATCATGGGTCAAGAGGCACAGTGAGCAACCAGTTGTCTGGGAGTGAACATAGGAAAGAAACAGAGATTAAGAGGACGTCAGGAGGATGGCTAGAGAGACACACAGGAAGTAGACACACAGGGAGGGACACTCAGTTTGAAGGGTTTTTGAGACTATGTGGAGACGGGAAGCCATGCTTGGGATGCCGCCTCTGAGGAGGAAGATCAGCTGGGTGCCTTCTCTGCCTCTCTGAGCTAGCAGGCTTTCACCCCAGCATCTTGCTCCTGAATCTTTCTTGGTAAAAACTGAACGTTTAGATTCTATTAAAAACAACACACACTCCCTGCTATTTATTAAGCACTGGTTATTTGATAAGCACCTCAAACCTTTTTAGAAGATCAGTGGTTTCACAATCTGTTTGAAAGAGTTTCAGGACAGAAGTAAGTCACATGTCTCAAGTGGCTTGAGGATCATGGGCCTAGGGACAAGCAGCTTAGAACACTGAAGGTCTTGAGAAGCAAGAGACCCAGCCGTTTCTGAGCTGCCCATTAGCAGAGTGGTTTGGTGGAAGCAACTCTTCAGACTGCAATTTGTCTTCCCAACCATGCAGAAATAATCCTCTTTATAAGTAGATTGCATCAGTAAATTTCAGTCGTGGGGGAAAAGAAACAAAAGAAAGAAAAATCATAGATGTTAGATGTATTGGACAAATACAAGAAAAGCAAAAAAATATCGCCGTCTTGTCTAGTTGGCTGCCATTTTTCTTTTTTTAAACTTAAAAAATATACACATTTGATAGGGAGCTTGAAACAGGGTCTCTCCATGACTTTCTCCTTGACCCCACTTTGACATTTTGGAGATAAGAGTTCTACATAGTCCAGGCTGTCCTTGAACTCACCATGTAACTGAGGCTAGCCTTGAATTCTTGATCCTCCTGCCTCTACCTTCCAAATATTAGGATTACTGACATACACCACCATGTCCAATTAATAACACTGTTTTCTTTTCCAATTTATTCACCAAAGTACATTTTTTATTGTAAACATAATTCTTGTTGCAGTAACCAATAAATCCTGCTTAAATCGTCCCACCAGCAACTATGCATTCCTAGCCATACAACCCAATGTTCTGGGTTCCTGAATGAAAGACACACACACACAGCCTTACAATTTAATATGCAGTACAGCTCAATGGCAGGGCCACTCCCAAACCACCCTCCTGCGGTATTCCTAAATTATTACTTACTAAAAATCTATATTTCACTGTTGCTGCCCTAGACCCAGTTCGCGCTCAGAGTGGGTGGGCAGAGTGTGGGGCCCCCTCTCCCGTCTCTTACGTGTTGCCTGTCAGGCGAAGCAGCTACTGCAACTACTTCTTCCTCCCCAACCCTCAACCTCTCCCCCGCTCCGCATGGCGGCTAACTCCTTCCTTTCCCCTCTCAGTCCCTTCCCTAGGAATCCTAAAAGTCCCGCCTCTGTCTCCCTGCCCAGCCATTGGCCGATGGCAACTTTATTTACCAATCAAAACCAAGTAGGGGAGGGGTCCCTCGGCATGTTGCATGTAGATTCCCATGTACTTTGGGGGACTGAATTAACATAAGTAGCATTGAACCAAATCCACAACATATTCTTTTAAAGGAAAATGGTAAATGCTCCAAAAAAACAAACCAAAAAACCAGAAAGCCCTCATACCAGCTCATACCAGTCTTCTCGTGGGAATTGTAAGACTGAAGAAGCAGAAAGCCCATTTTTCAGGTTCATTAACGCGTCTTGTATTTCCATGGTCTAGCTACAGAAATATATAATCATGAGATGCACCACTTCTTCCTGTTCTAAAAAATGTCTATTTCTTTATTCAGTCTTACTCAAACCCAGTCAAAGGGAAGGTGTGAGGACTGATGCTAACTGGTGGCCAGGAGTTGCAGGGTGTCCACAGCATGTAGAACAAGCAACCAACCCCTAGAGGCTAACATTCCAAAAAAATGATTGATTCTGCTTTTACAATAATTAAAAAGAAATGGAAAGGGAAATATGAATGCTCTCAAAATCAGATACTGAAGAATAATTTTTGGAGGCTTCCTGTGAGTTTCTTACAATTCAATTATGATGGAGTCACAGGCCAGGATGCATTAGTATTGTGCCCCGGGGAGGGCCAGTTGGCTGCAGCAGGCCCAGGGCACCCACTTTGTCAGATACAATGCAGCTAAAGACTTTGGACTCCGTGTTCTCACAGCTGCTGCGACTAATTTTCCAGGACAGTGCCAAATAATTGCCAAGGATGATTAAATTTAATATCCCCCTTGGCATTCTAAGTCATGTCTTTGGGAAGAGAATCGATTCAATATTTAATACTCAAGATATGATTAAACCCTGGAAAGTAAATAAATAAATCATGCCAGGGAAGAAAAAGCAGATATATTCCACTGTAGCTATTACAGTTAGGGAAATTAGATTACGAAGAACTTCCAAGTTTCTTCATCAAATTGTTTTTTCCTCTGTGCAAATTCTCCAACTCCATTGTACTTCAATGGATATTAACTGCTGACTTGGATGATGGTGATGTGTCCTTAGACATACTGGCAGGAGAGGTACACACCATTGGTTCTCTCCAGCCCCCACCAAGACTAGATCTCTTGATTTGGGTTAGACAACCTCTGAGACCAACACGGCTGGCTGAAAAGCCCTGGGAGAGCCAGGATCCAGCTCCAGCCTTGCCAGGTCACTGCAAGGACACTTTATTTGGCTCTTTCAGTTCTTGGAACTGTTCGTTTGCATCCCAGAGGTGGGTGTTCCATAGACCTCTACTGCCTGCGGGAGGCTTTTGCGTCTAGGTTCTAGTGGCCCTCAAGGGCTTTGACTTGTGGCACAGGGAGAGATCTGCTATAAATTGGTCCGGTGCAGCAATCTGGCTTCAGAAGCACTGGTCCCAGGGCAGTGGTGGAGGGTAGAGGTCTGCAGGGTGGAGGCTGCTGGGCGGGCAACTCACTCCCAGGGTCCCACAGTTCCCGTTTGACAAGTGGGAGCCCCATCGATTCTAGTAGGGGATATGCCTCACAGCTTGCTCTATTTTAAATAGTAGAAAGCTATATTGCTCTTCATAAAACACTTTCACCTATTAAATACCAAATAAAGAAAAAGAGCAAAGAACTCATCTATGAGCTTTCCATCCAGACCAAAGGTCAGTTTGGTCTTTGTTTCCATATACATGGACTCAGGTATATCCTCTTGAGGTCCACAAGACACTGTTGTTCTCCAAATAGTAGCGTCTTGTCCGCTTTTCCAGGCCTGCTAAAGGAAGGTCAGAGCAGAAGAGCACCCACCCTAGGGAGTGTGTTGACTTGGGTAAAGGGTCTGTGCTGACTAGTCTATATCACTTGACACACAAAGTAGACTCATCTGAAAGAAGAAATCCTTAATTGAGAAAATGCCTCCCTGGTTCAGCTGTAAGGCATTTTCTTAATTAGTGATTGATGGGAGAGGGCCCAGCCCACTGTGGGTGAAGCCATCCCTGGGCTGGTGATCCTGGGTTCTATAAGAAAGCAGGCTGAGCAAGCCATGGGAAGCAAGCCAGTCAGTAGTACCCCTCCATGACCCTCCTCCAGGTTCCTGCCCTGTTTGAATTCCTGTCCTGACTTTCAACAATGATGAACATGTTAGAAAAGTGTAAACCAAATACACCCTTTCCTCTCCAACTTGCTTTTTGGCCATGGGTGTTTTATCTAGCAATAGAAATCCAAACTAAGACACGGTCTCTGTTTGGACAACTCGGTATCTTTATATATCGTAGTGTAATCACTGAAGGGTAAAACAGAACTTTAACAAGCACAGAAAACTGGTGGTGGCCACCCTGAGTTCATGGTACAGCTTACTAAACTCCCACTAAGTATAGTCAGCAAAGGAGCCTGGCCCAAGAGGGAGCCCACAGTACCCACCTCACACCTGACCTGTCTCTTCATTTTCCCTCCTACGGTGACTATCCTCCTGTCCTAACCTTCATTGGTAGAGTTAAAGAGAGACACTCTGAAATATGTGTTTACTTATCTACTATTTATTATTATTATTATTAACATTCATAATCAATTTGTATAATTTATTACTTAATATTTGTAAGAAAACAATTGTGTTGATCATGAAGACAAACTGTTTGGTAACCTTTGTTTTGTTTTCAACAATATATGGTTGTCTGTAGGCCATTCCAGCAGATGTTTCCAGAACTTCTCAGATATGAAACTTCCTGGAGGCTGTATAAAATGGTACAGCATTTGCATAACATCTATGAACATCTTTCAGAATAGCTTAATTAGTCTCTAGACTTCATATACTACTGAGCACTACTTAAGTACTAAGTCTGTAATTGTTACACTATATAGCTCAGGAAGTAATTACAAGAAAATGCCACTGCATTCAGCACAGATACATTTTTTTTCCCTTCAGATTCAGAATCCTGTACAGGAAAGGTCAACTGTCCCCAGACACAGGCCTGGTCCTGGGAAGGCATGGACCAGCAAACCTGCTTTGATGGAGTTCCCACCACCTTCTGCCTTCTGATGGAAACTTCATCTTAACAGCTCAGAACATGGGGATGACTATTGTAGAAGCACTAAGGTTTATCATTTTTCATTTTCAAAATTCCTATTCTAATTAAACAATAATGAGCGGAAAATGTCATGGGTTTCCTCCTCTTGTTTATTTGGTATAAAAAAATTTTGCTTTTTGAAATTATGTGATGGCCCTCTAACCATGGATCATGGTTTCTTTTCTAAGCTTACAAACACATTCCTGTTGTAAAATCACCCTTTCTACTAATAGCTCTTGGGCAAACACGAGTTGTTCACTGTGGCTTAGAGGGAGTCTGTAGCAAGGTTTACACATATATTATCTGGTTTTTCTTTTTTAATTGATGTTGTCCAAACAAATGAAAAATGTAATTAGAATATCAAGAAATTACCCAATCCCTTAGATGAATAAACTTTATAAAGTAATTCAGAAATCAGAATTTACATGAAGATGTCTTATGAATTGCGAGTAAACCTGGGTTATGCATGAATTCAGGGACCAATCTTCCTTCTATTTAAACCAGCAGTTCTTAACCCTTTGCCGGTTGAATGACCCTTTCACCGGAGTTGCATAGCAACTATCCTGTATAGCAGATGTTTACATTACAGTTCATAAGAGTAGCAAAATTACAGCTCTGAAGTAGCAATGAAATAATTTTATGGTTGGGGGCCAACAGAACATGAGGAACTAAACTGTATTAGGAAGAATGAGAACCATTTAGACAATCTCTCTGCAGGCCTCTGGCAGAGCCGTGCAGACAAAGTCTCCTGATTTACCTCTATAGCGGCTCTATAGCTGGGCACTGTGAGCCTTCAGACCATAAAAGGGAGATCTCTCAGTAGAAAAAGTCTTACATGAGCACATTTGTGGAGGTCCTAGAGATCAAACGGAGGTCATCAGGTTCAATGATAACAGACTTCTTCTAGACACTAGATCTGTTGGTGGAATTGGGAAAATACAGTGGCTTTAATAGTTATTCTTTTTCTCAGTAATATTTATTTGTGGATCAAAGACAGGGCAGTTCTAAGCTGCTCCTGATTCTGTTTGTTTCTCAAGCCCTTGGATGAAAACTAATTTCCACTCAGTCCTCAAGAGGCTGAGATAGTAAGGTTTGAGTTTGAGGTTATCTTATGTTACATAGTAAAACACAGCTGGTTTTTTTAAGCCATCTTTCTTTTATAAAAAAAAACAAAAAAACAAAATATTATTTGAGAATTCAATACAATGTATTTTGTCCAAATTTACTCCCAACTCTTCCCCCTAATTCCTCCCAGGTCCATGCCTACATCCCCCCAATTTTGTATCTTTTTTCTTTAATAACCCTTCGAGGCGAGCCTTGAGCTGGTGCTCCTCTTCCTGCCTCGTTAGCATTTCCTACTGGCAGGCACTAGCACAACAGGCTTAACACTTCTTAAGTCTAACCGTGTGTTTTAATTAGGGTTTCTATTACTGTAATAAAAAACGCCATGACCACAAGCAACCTGGGGGAGGAAAGGGTCTATTTCATCTTATACCTACTCATCACGCTTCAAGGAGGACCAAAGGAAGTCAGAGCAGGATCCTGGAGTGAAGAACTGAAGCAGGGGACATGGAGAAACCCTGTCTACTTGTGTGCTCTTCATGCCTTGATCAGCCTGCTCCCTTTTACAACCCAGGACCACCTGGCCCAGAAGCACAGCTCACCGTGTGCTGGGTTCTCCCATATCAATCATTAATGAGGAAGATGCTCCACGGGGTTGCCTACTGGCCAGTCATATAGAGGAATCTCTCAATTGTGCTGCTGCATCTCAGATATATCTAGGTGTGTGTCAAGGTGACAAAAATCAGCCAGCATAACTGACCCCTTGTCATCTTGATACACAAACACATCACTTATTTTTTTCTTTTAGCATTTCTAACTTTTTCCTTTTATTAAAATAGATTTTTTTCACACAAAAGGTCCAGATTATGGCTTTCCCTACCAGTTCTTCCCACCTCCCCACCCATCCAGATCTACCTTTCTGTCTCTCATTAGAAAACAAACTGGCTTCTAAGGGGTTAAAATAAAACAAAACAAAAATTAATACATCAGAATAGGACAAAACAAGCAGAAGGAAAAGATCTGACCTGAAAGCTTCCTTTCTATGATAGTTTGTATATGATTGGCCTGTGGGAAGTGGCATTATGAGGAGGTGTGGCCATATTAGATAGGTATGGCCTTTTTGGAAGAAGTGTGCCACCGTGTAGGCAGGCTTTGAGGTCTCCTATGCTCAAGTACCAGTGCAGAAGAGAGTCTCCTCCCAGCCGCCTTCAGATCAAGATGTAGAGTTCTTGGCTCCTCCAGCACCATTTCTGCCTGCATGCCCCACACTTCTTGCCATGATGATAAGGGTCTGAACCTCTGAAACTGTATTCCAGGCCAAATTAAATGTTTTCCTTTATGAGAGTTGCCTTGGTCATGGTGTCTCTTCACAGCAATAGAAGCCCTAAGACACTTCTCAGTAACTGGCTTTCATCATACCAGAAGACACCATGCAAGCTTCCTAAGAAGGAAGCAACCAATAATCCCACCCTGTTGTGATGACCATGAGACCACAAGAGTGACCAGCATGACACAATAACTCTAAGGGTGCAGTAGTGGCACACATACCTTGATAGTAACCAACAGCTCTCTCATTGGATTTAAGACCTGCTCAACAAGAGAAAAATTATGCTTGGTACTGGAAACTTAGACAACTACTCAAGGCTAGTGAAGTCATGGATCTTGGCAGGGAATCTATAACTGCTACTCTATTAAACCAACATAATCCCTAACTATATTCTAAATATTTGTTCTTATACCCACAGATAATGTTTGGCTGTGGGTCTCTGCATCTCTTTCCATTGGTTACTGGGTAGAGCCTCTCAGAGGACAGTTATGCTAGGTTCCTGTCTGCAAGCATAGCAGAGTACCATTAATAGTGTCAGGGATTAGGCCTTGCCCATGGGCTAAGTCTCAATTTGGGGCAGTCATTGGTTGGCCATTCCCTCAGTCTGTGCTCCATCTTTGTCTCTGCACATCTTGTAGGCAGGACACATATTGGGTCAAAGGCTTTGTGGGTGGGTGGACTGGGAGTCCTACAGGAAGTAGCCACTTCAGGATCCATATTACCATGTTTGTTTGTTTTTTTAAACACACCTACAGCTCTATAATACAACTTGAAACTGGGAATGGTGGATAATAAAAGTACCTTAGGCAGTTCTGTTATTGCTCAGAGCTGTTTTAAATATGCTCAGTTTTTATATTTCCATATGAAGTTGAAGGTTATTTTATTCAATTTCTCTAAAGAGTTGTGTTAAAATTTTGGTGGGTATTGCATGTTGGAGTTCAGAAATTGTCTCGAAAACCACATGAACCTTGGACTCAATCAGGTAGGGTTAGTTTAGTGAGCACACACCCAAAGACTGATTGATAGGCATTGCAGCATAGGAGCTAAGACTGGACCTCAAACATTTCCCTGGGCCAGCTTATAAAGGAAAAGACCACACTGAGCTCATACACAGCATGGCAGGGTGGTTGGCCCTGACTTAAGTTTTTTAGTAGTTAAGAGTTCAAGCTTCCCTCTATCTTGCTTGGCTCTGAGTGAAGGCTACAGTTAGGGAATTTCGAAGGAGGAGGAGGAAGGAGGAGGAGGAAGAAGAGGAGGAGGTGGAGGAAGAGGGGGAGGAAGAGGAGGAGGGAGAACTATTTTTCTGTGTCTACAAGCAAGATGCTTTTGTGTCATCAATATGAATTAGCTGGCAGGCTTGCAACAAAAGGGTTACAGCCAAGCTAGGGGTGATTTTAAGCTAGGGAGCAGGCTTCAACATGGGAACAGGCTTCAACATTGCATTGATTCTATAGACTGTTTTTAATAAGAAGGCCATTTTTACAATAATCATGATCATGGGAGATATTTCCATTTTCTGATGTCTTCTTTATTTCTTTAATGTCTTCAAATTTTTATTATGTCTTTCATTTGCTTGGTTAGAATACCCCAAGGTATTTTATTTTTGAGGCTATCCTGTTTCCTTGTGTTTTTTCTAATTTCATTTTCCATTTTAATATTGGAAGGCTGCTGGTGTTTGTGTGTGTGTGTTAATTTTGTATCCTGCTACTTTTCTAAAAGTATTTATCAAATGTGTAAGTTTCCTGGTGCAACCTTTTTTTCAGGGGTAGGAGTCCTGGTGGAATCAAGCATCATTTGTGTATAAAATCATATTATCTACAAATAGATACTTTCACTTTTTTGTTTCCTTTTTGCATCCTCTTGATCAGTTGTCTAATTGCTCTAGCTAAGACTTCAAATACTATCATGAAAGATATGTAAAGAATGGGATCCTTGTCTTGTTCCCAATTTTAACAGAAATGATTTGAGTTTCTCTTTGCTTATGTTGATGTTGGTTATGGGCTTGCTATAAATCATCTTTATTATGTTGAAGTACTTCCTTTATATCCATAGTCTCTCCAGGACTTTTATGATAAGATGGTGTTGGATTTTGTCAAAGGTCTTTTCTACATCTAATGAGATAACCCTGTGGTTCCTGTCTTTTAGGCTGTACATGTAGTGGGTTACATTTATCTATTAACCTCAAACTGTTCCTGCATCTCTGAGATGATACCAACTTGATCATGGTGAATAATCATTTTGATGTGTTCTTAAGATTTTGGTTTGCAAGTATCTCACTGAGGAGTCTTTGCACCTGTGTTCATGCAAAGTATTGTCCAGTGACGCCTTGTTGTTGTTGTTGTTGTGGTTTTGTGGGTTTAGCATCAGGCTTCATAAGAAGAATTAGGAACTGTTTCTTCAGCTTTTATTTTCTGCAATACCTCATGGAATATTGGTATTAGTTCTTCTATGAAGGTCTGGTAGATCTGAGCACTGAATCTTTCTATCCCTAGGCACATTTTTGGTTAGGGGGTTCTTAATTATCTATCTCACTGGGCATATGACTTTGTTTAGATTGTTTATTTCATCCTTGTTTAACGTTAGTAGGTCACATGCAATGAGAAATTCATCCACTTCTCTTAGGTTTTCCAGCTTGGTGGAATAGAGTTCTTAATGATTCTCTAAGTTGCCTTAGTATCTGCTGAGTTGTCTCCCTTCTCTTCCCATCTTTTAGTTAATTTGGCTAGGGGTTTTACTTTTTTTTCCTCAAAAACAAAACAAAACAAAAAAACAATCCTTAATTTCATTGATTTCTTTTTTTTTTTTAATTTTGTTTCTGTTACTTTTATTTCAGCCCTGAGTTTGATTACTTCTTCCCATACTCTGTAGAAGTATCATTTTCTTCTTGTTTTTCTTTTTTTTTTTTTTTTTT
>LR751474.1:50393-71062 GCA_902729485.2 Mus minutoides
TCAATTCTAACAGGCTTTTAATTTTTTTTTCTATCTTGTGGTGGTTTGAATGAAATGTGGCCTATAGGCTAATATATTTGAATATTTAGTTCCCAGTTGGTGGAACTATTCAGGAAAGATTATGAGGTGTGTCACTGAAAACCTATCTTATTCCCTGTTAATTTTCCTCTCTCCTCATACATGTGGGTTCAGATACAAACTCTCAGCTACTGTTTCAACACCCTGCCTGCCTGCCTGCCTGCTGCCGTGTTCCCCACCATGACAGCCATGGACTCTAGTCCTCAGAAAATGTAAGCCACTGACAAGTTACTTTTCTTTAAGTTGTTTTGGTCATAATTTCTTATCACAGAAATGAAAGCTTCCTTCAGTAGTGAGTTGTTCAGCTGACATGAGTTTGTATACTTTCTGCCATATTTATTATTGACACTCAACTTTATGATGGTCAGATAAGATGCAGGGCAAAAGGTGTTATTTCATTCTTTTTTTTTTTTTTTTAAATTTTCGAGACTTGCTTTAAGTCTAAATATGTGGTCAGTTTGGGAGAAAGTTCCATGATCTGCTAAGATGAAAATATATTCTTCAGTGTTTGAGTGAAATGTTCTATAGACATCTGTTAAGCCCATTTAAATTATGATTATTTAACTCCAATGTTTCTCTTTTTAGTTTTTGCCTAGATAACTTGCCCATTGCCAGGAGTAGGATATTTAGGTGACCCACTACCCCTGTATTAGGGTTAATATGATATTAGCTGTAATAGTGTTTCTTTTATGAATTTGAGTGCATGTCTTAGTCAGGGTTTCTATTCCTGCACAAACATCATGACCAAGAAGCAAGTTGGGGAGGAAAGGGTTTATTCAGCTTACATTTCCACATTGCTGTCCATCACCAAAGGAAGTCAGGACTGGAACTCAAACAGGTCAGGAAGCAGGAGCTGATGCAGAGGCCATGGAGGGATGTAACTTACTGGCTTGCTTCCCCTGGCTTGCTCAGCTTGCTTTCTTATAGATCCTAAGACTACCAACCTAGGGATGGCAGCACCCACAATGGGCCCTCCCCTCCTTGATCACTAATTGAGAAAATGCTTTACAACTGGATCCTCAACTGAGGCTCCTTTCTCTGTCTCTGTGATAACTCCAGCTGTTTTAAGTTGACACACAAAACCAGCCAATACAGTATCCTTGTGTTGGTGCAAATTTGTTTATAATTGTAACTGGATTTTTCCCTTAAATGAGTTTATAGTGTCTTGCCCTATCTGTTCTAATTAGTTATTTGTTTGTTTTTTCTTTTTTTTGTTTTTTCAAGACAGGGTTTCTCTGTGTAGCCCTGGGTGTCCTGGAACTCACTCTGTAGACCAGGCTGGCCGCGAATTCAGAGAGCTGCCTGCCTCTGCCTCCCAAGTGCTGGAATTAAAGGCATGTGCCACCACTGCCTGGCTAAAGATTTATTTATTATATTTAAGTACACTATAGCTATCTTCAGACACTCCAGAAGAGGGCATCAGATCTTGTTACGGATGGTTGTGAGCCACCATGTGGTTGCTGTGATTTGAACTCAGGTCCTTCAGAAGAGCAGTCACTGCTTTTAACCATTGATCCATCTCTCCAGCCCCCTCAATTAGTTTTGAAGTTTATTTTGTTAAACATTAAAATAGCTACCCTTGCTTGCTTCTTGATTCTATCTTACTGTAATACTTTTTTTTTTTTTAATCCTTATACCCTAAGGTAATATCTGTCCTTGGTGGTGAGGTATGGTTTTTGGATGTGGAATAAAAATGAATCCTGTTTTTGAATTCAGTTTGGTAATCTATGTCTATTGGAGAAATTTAGACCATTAGTGTTTAGAGTTATTAGTGTTTATTACTTCCTACTATTTTGTTGCTGGTGCCCCACCCCTTGACTAGCTGTTTTGGAATTATTTATTACTTGTATCTTCTTAGGTGTTGTACTAGCTGGTTTTATGTCAGCTTGACACAGGCTGGAGTTATCTCAGAGAAAGGAGCTTCAGGTAAGGAAATGCCTTCATGAGATCCAGCTATAAGGCATTTTCTCAATTAGTGATCAAGAGGGGAGAGCCCATTGTGGGTGGTGCCATCTCTGAATTGGTAGTCTTGGGTTCTATAAGAGAGTAAGGCAGAGGAAGCAAGCCAGTCAGTAACATCCCTCCATGGCCTCTGCATCAGTCCTTGCTTCCTGACCTGCTTGAGTTCCAGTCCTGACTTCCTTTGGTGATGGACAGCAATGTGGAAATGTAAGCTGAATAAACCCTTTCCTTCCCAACTTGCTTCTTGGTCATGATGTTTGTGCAGCAATAGAAACCTTGATTAAGACAGGTATAGTTAATTTTTTCCTTCTAGAGGGTTATGTAGAAATGGATCAATGAATAGAAATTGCATAAATTTGTTTTTGTCATGGAATTTTTCTTTCTCTGTCAATTGTAATTGATAGTTTTCCTGGGTTTAATAGTTGAGCCTGCTGTCTGTGATCTCTTAGAACTCCATCCATGCCCCTCTGACTTTTAGAATCTCCATTGAAAAGTCAGCTGTTATTCTAATAGGCCTGCCTTTATGTCTCTTGGTCTTTTTCCCTTACAGCTTTGAGTATCCTTTCTTTGTTCTGCATATTAAGTGTTTTAATTATTATGTGTCATGGGAAATTTTTCTTCTGGTCCTGCATTTTTCTTTGGTGTACATGCCTCTTATTCCTTTAAGGGACTCTGGCTAGCTCAAGTGTGGTAAGCATAGCTCTGACAGGCTTTACCATTCTCTCAGATTCCCTCTGCCTTTCTAAACAACAACAAACAAACAAACAAACAAAGTTTAAATTATATTCCTAAAGATAGCCACCAAGCTCTATTGCCTTATTTGGCTATTTCCTCCTCCTGAAGCTGACCACCAAGGTCCAGCTATCAAAGTATTGAAGTCCAGAGATTAAAAGTCTGCCGTGGCTCAACTAATTAACATGTGCAATTAAAATTAAACACTCATGTAACACAGGGTTTCCCCCTGTACCTTTATAAACCACCATTTTCTTATGTACCACATCTGTCTCCTCTCTATCTAGAGACAATGCTTTGTCTCTTAGACAAATAATCCCCCCTCCCTCTCCCTTGCCCCTTTTCTCTCCTCTCCTTTGTTTCCTTCCCCTTCTCCCTCTTCCTGCATCTCCTATCTTTGTCCCTTATCCCTGCCCTCTGTCCCTCTGAGGCAAATAAATTTCCTTTGTGATGAGAGCTTGGTCTGAGAACGTGGCCTTGGGAGTCCTGAGCCAATACTTTCCTGTTTGCTTTTGATTGAAGAAACATCCTTCTTAATTTTTATTTTCTGTGCCTTTGACCTGGGTTTCTTTTCCTTCCTCAGCACCCATTATTATTATTTGGTCTTTTCATGGTGTCCTAGATTTTCTGGATGTTTCATGCCTAGATTTTTTTTTTTAAAGAAAAAAATATAGATGGTGAAACCACTATCTTTATTGAGGCATTTTTCAGATTATCTTTAAGGTCCTCGAGCATACTCATTATTACTATTTTGAAGCCCTTCAGCTGAGTGGCTTTTCTCAAGGCTATTGCAATAGGGTTTCTGGCTTCTAGAGGAGGTTTATTATCTTAGTTGTTCATATTTGTGTATTTGTGCTGGGATCCAAGCATCTGAAGTTACGCTGTCTGAGGTGCTTGTTGGTATAGACATCAACTTCATCTTTGTTAAGTGGGTGTTCTGTTGGTGTCCACCGATCTGGGTCCTAGCTAAGTGTGGCAGCTATGGGGTCCCTGATTCCCAGCCTGTGGTTCTCACAGGCTACTCCATCAGGAAGCCCCTGCTTGGTATCCCATTGCAGAACTGCTATATAGCAATGAGAGTCTCAGTAATCAGAAAAATCAGAGCGCTAGCTAAATTCAAAATGAAATTGGACTGGTCCCACACCTAGCCTGGGGGGTCATGTTCTTCTATCTTAGGGAAGCTGCTGCCCCTCCAGAAAGCATCTTCCAAACATGTGAGGTCACATTTACCGTAGGAACTCTGAGACTTGATGATCAAAAGGAAATATGTTTCACAAGGCTCAGCTTCCAGAAACTGGGAGGTGGGGTGGGGTCTCACATTGCACCTTTCTGCTGCATGGGTTAAACCAGGAAGACTCCATGAGCATCCAGGGAAAATTGGCTCCCGATCTCCTGTGGTGCAATTACTCCTCTGACACCTTTAAGCCCAAAGAATTAGCATGCCCTGCCAGGGAGTCTGCTGACTGCTCATTAGCGATTGCCCTTGCAACTTTAGAGGAATTAATTTTCCATTTTGACCTGTGAGTTCCAATCAATGTTAGCATTAATCAAATGCTGGGTGAATTACAGACACACTTTCATTTATGCCACCTGCCTGCGGCAGAGGTGAGAGGTGGCCCAAGTGTGATAGCCAAAAGACAGTTTCCATTTGCCAAGACCTCTGGTCTCAGCTGGAGGAGCACCACACAAGAGAAGGAAAGTTTGTTAGTGGCGTGGGATGGGGCACCAAAAGAGATATAAAAGTCAGCAGTCAGAGACACCTCACACGCATGCCTCAATTTCATCACGACAAAGCTGTACAAGACACGGAGCCACCGAAGCAGCCAGTGTACAGACAGGACTCTGCGAAGGATCACAGTAGAGTCCGAGAGATTAATCCTTTCTTCGTCCGGCTTCATCTCTCTGTAAACAGAAGGGGAGGTGGGGCGGAAACAGAGCTCCTTTGGCGGCTGAAGCTGCCTCCGGAAAATGCCTTGAAACAGAATCAACAAGATTGATGTGCCGGCAGGCAGGTAACAGCTTTGAAAGAGAAAGAAATATCAGAAGATCTACGCGGGGTTTTTTTGTTTTTTGTTTTAAACAAAATGGGGAAGGTGGGGAGCAGTCAAAGTGGATCGGTGGTAATTACTCAGAGAGGAAGTCCCCAATGAACCAGAAAACAAAGCTCCGAAGCAAACGAAAGAAGTGAAATTCAAAATACTGTTTATGTAACCTTAGGGGTTGAACACAGAGGACTCACACAGCCTGAACCCGGCAAGGAAGGAAGAGGGGAAAGAGGGGCCTGGCTGAACATGAAGAGGTTTTTGGCAGAGGGTCAAAGAGAGTGAACGGATGTGGGGGGACGAGGGAGAGAACTGGAGTGGGCAAAGCTTTCATGTTAAAAGAAATCTAACAGAACTGAAAGCCTGAAGAGAGGTGGAGTGGGTGGAGGGCTCGGGGCAGAGGGTTGGCAAGGTAATACTGCCTTATCCTATCAGGTGTCCCAGACAGTTTGTACTGCCAATCTGGGGCCCCCGAGATCCGCAGCCAAGGCATGAAGCCAGCACTGTGCCAATCCTTTTGCCACCATCTGATGCCATTAGGCTGAGGTAGAGATGAGTCTACTACAGAAAACACCCCAAACCAGGCTGGGCATCCCTTCCATGTGTTCTGAGTGCCACACTGCCAAAACTGCCAGGGAGCCTTTCTGAAGTCTTCCATGTGACCGAGGAAAGAGTCCTAGGCTGCTCTGGTCCCTACCAGAGCCATTAGTTGAAACTCCTAGGACAGTAGCTACAGGGTCTTTAGCAAATGCTCAAGTCACGAGGGCACAAAAGAGTCCATTTCCCACCTTTCACTTTCCGGTAGGTGAAGCCTGGCATTCCTCAAGGAGCCACTACAGAAAGGAAGAACTCCCGCCAGATGTGGAACAGTACTTTCTGAAGCATCATGTCTAGAATACCAGGGTAGGCCTGCACAAACTTTCACCTACTGCTTAAGAAAGTAAGGGGTTACCACTGGACCACTTGTTCCATGGGGTGCTTGCAGCTGTGTTAGTCACCCTTTGGGAAAACAGTGACACACACCAAGAGGTTTCGATGTTGGTCATATACGGGCATCTTCCTGCTCTACATGAAAGTGCTCCAGCAAGTTGATAGAATGCACTTTGAGCAGCAGAAAGGCTTCTGGTAGCTCATGTGAGGTCCCCAGGACCCATGGTTCTGCGGTGGAGAGAGAATAGGACAGAATAAGAACAAGGGAATCAGGGCTGGAGAGATGTCTCAGCAGTTAAGAGCACTAACTGCTCTTCCTGAGGTCCTGAGATCTATTCCCAGCAACCACATGGTGGCTCATAGCCATCTGATGCCCTCTTCCAGTGTGAGTACAGCATATTCACATATATAAAATAAGTAAATCTTAAAAAAGAAGGAGGAGGACGAAGAGGAGAAGAAGGAGATGGAGAAGGAGAAGGAGGAAGAGGAGGAGGAGGAGAAGAAGAAGTAGACAACAACAAAGGAGTCTAAGGCTACTAAGAACAGAAATACAATCATCTGCCTTAAGCCGCTCCGTCTGGAAGGAGGAAAGGCCTAAACAAGTCATTGTAATCAAAATTAAGGTAATCAAATCTGTACACTTATTTTCTGCTAGCCATGACCCCCAAGGGCTACATGTAGATATCATGTAGCTGGGAAGAAGGAATGGCTAATGGATTCTTTTGCTGGTAATCTGAATGCTTATGTTATTTAAGAACATCGTCTGTTACCCTACCTTAGTCTGTTCTGAGATGCCATGCCAGAACTCCTAAACTTGATTTATAAAGAACAGCCATCCATTCCTTACAGTACTGGAAGCTCAAGGGGAAGGCACTAGCATCTACTGTCACCCCATGGCAGAAGGCAGCAAGGCAGGAGACTGGTGGAGAAAGCAAGAAGAACGGATGTCGCTTTTCAAACTAATCCACACTCAGAATGGACACCGAGGACAGATCCCAATCTGACCACCTCTTAACAGCCACTAGGAAAGTCACCCCTCCACGGAAAAGGCATGTCAACACGCAACATCACAGAAGGGTACGCATCCAGGGCATAAACTTGGGGTGAAGGCGGCACAGTAAAATCACAGTGCACTTCCCAACCTCAAGATTACATGCTTCAGGGGGCTCTTAAAGTAAGGATAATTGAACTCAAAAATGTCTGAGGTAGGGCTGGAGAGATTGCTCAGAGGTTATAAGCTGCTCTTGGAGAGAACCTAGGTTTATTCCCAGTACCCACACCCAACTCCCACAACTCCAGTTCCATGGAATTTGATACCCTCTTCTGGACTCTGTGGATGTGAATGTGATGCATATACATACATGAGAGCAAAATGCCCACCACATAGACTTTTAAAAATCAACAAAACAACAAAAATAGTGAAAATATGTAGACTATAAAAAGTACATGAGAAGAACTGGCTACATGTTGGTTTCATGGTATCATCCTGGGTAGAGCAGCAAGTGACTCTTTGCAGGAGGAAGATGGTCAGTCCCCAGTGGGGAAAGCCAGGGCCAGGTGGACAGGGACACAGCATTTCAGTGCAGTGATGAGTGTCAAGCTACCGCCCATGGCTCTGCTCTGGCCTTGTGCTGCCTATTAGCAAGGCTGCTCAGGTGGGGCCAATCAGTCAAGCGAGGGCCTATCAATCAAGACCCTTTCAAACACTGTTGGGAAGCCTTCAGCTCTCCCTCTCCTTGGTGGATGGGAATTTGATGGGAGCAGAGTTCAGTTAGCCCATTGATGATGGACCTATAAATGAAAGCTCTGGAAAAGACAGGCGATGTGGACCCAGGGAGTATGCAAGTGTGTTCCCACAGACATGAGTGTACACAGTGGGCTAGCCACTCTTACTGCCTCCCTTGGAGTCCAGCCCTCAATACAGGGCTTCTTGGTGCTAACAGCAGACTCCACTCCCCTACCCATCCACTTCAATGCCAGGTATCCTAGGAAGTGTATCACCACCAACAGTAAGGGAACAGAAACCCTGGGTCTCATAGCCAGGAGGATGTGGCAGGCTAGGCACCCCTATTTGTGATCCCATGGGCTTCTTTAATGTATGGTTCCATTAAGGAAGAAAATTACTTTGTCTTCAAAATCCTTTCTTTCCTTGTGGTTTTATCGGTTTCTGCCTCGAGGCCCCTGCAGTGTACCTGGGCTCTGGTCTGAGTCAGGAGTGCCTACCACGCTTCCAGCATGAGGAAACTTCACCTGTGGACGGGCAACGTGTCTAAGACACTTTTGATACCCAACATCTTACCGTGATAATTACTCTATAGTGAAGGGACAGGACATTACACAGCGGTGTAAGCTTAAATCCTAGATGGGTGGGAAACCTACCCAAAAGCGGTTTCAAGTGTGAGAAGCTCACACACTCGGAAAATGCGCGGACATGGGAACAGAAATGGTGGGGGTGATATCAGGGAGAGGTAGAGCTGCAGGTGTTTGCCATCCCATCATGCTGGGAAATGCTTTTAAAATAGTTGGCAACCCCAAATGGACTACTGCTGAAATATGGTCCTGAGGTTAAGCTGACTCCAGACAGGTGAGTTTGACCATCCCTCCCCCCACCCAACACCCTCCCCAGAGACACTAAGCTTCATAGTGTAGGGAACAATCTTGAGGATGCTTAAAATAAAATGTATCTGAGCCTTTGACAGGGGTTGGGGATGGGGGTCATCAACACATTGTTTTAAGATTTATTTATCTTATGCATATGCGTGCTCTATCTGCATATGTACCATGTATGCCAGAAGAGGGCATCAGAGCTCATTATAGATTGTTCGGAGCCACCATGTGGCTGCTGGGAATTGAACTCAGGACCTCTGAAAGAGCAGACAGTGCTCTTATCTGCTGAGCCATCTCTCCCACCCAGAGGATGTTTCTTATTCTATAAAAACATAAACAAATTACGAATTCACAGTAACATCTGTCTTATCTTCTTGAAATCAACACCACCATTTTAGAAGTAAAAACCAGACTTGCAAAATAGAAACACATTACCTTGAAGACCAGAGCGTAAGCAGAAAGTAGAAATGAAATGACATTATTAACAGTTGTTTCCAGTGACAACCACTGTGACAGTGTCAGCTCACAGCAGAGCATTACTTGACACCTCAGCCCAGCAATTTAATTTCTTCTTCTCTTTTGTACGCACCAGCCTTTCACAATTAACATGGATTGTAATAGGAAAGAGATACTTCTGTTATCTAGGGTTCTCCTTATTCATTTGTACTTTTGGAACTGCCACTTGGAACTCTTTCCCCATGAGGACATCAGTTCCATAAGCTCCCAGGGTCACTGTGTAAAGCGGCACAGTCACTGGGGACAGGACAGTCCCTGAGTCACCGGCAGTTAGACAATGCTTGTGGGGCATCTGCTCAGCAAAGTGCAGAAGCATTCCATTCATATACTAACAGTTATCTGGGCAGCATCTGCATCTAATCAACAGGTCCCTGGGTTCTAATCCCTGCACAGTTCCAAATAAAAGAAAGAAGACACATACACACAACAACAGTATTTCAGTATTTCTCTTCACAGAGAAAAAGGAAACCTTTCATGATCCAGAAAATTCACTCTTAGTGGCTCCCAACAGCCTGGCATTACTGATCTCATGAGTTTTCTGATGCCTGTGTGTATCTCCTGGGGGAAAGGATGGTGGACCGACTTGCTACCAGCGCACACCACAGAGAGATACCCATGGGTGCATATGCTTTATGTTGGGCAAGAAAGCAGCTGCTGTCTTGGATGGCTAGGCTAGGCAACCCAAACCCCACCTGCCAGCCTTCCCCTCACTATGGGGCAAGGTTCCTGCCCTCTGCCACTGCTGAGCCAAGCAGGACAGAACTGCCAGGCAGAGCAGCGATGAGGTACCCTAAGGCATAGAGTCTTACAGAGACCAGTGGCTGCCAGACACAACAAAATAGCTTGGACTCACTCTAGGGCATGTGTTCCAGAAATCTTTTGAATTGTGTAAACTCCTGAGCAGGCCAAAGGGACTTTGTGTAAGAGCCCCATGCCAGGACGGTTGCCGAAAGCTGCCTCCCTCTTTGGCCCCAGGGTCCATTTCAACAGTCAGAGCGCTGCTCCATCCTGGCTGAGGTTACCATCCTTTCATTACAATCTCACCTTTGTAGGAAGGAAAGGGCCATTAAAGTGACTTTGTTTGGACTTCTATACACTTACTTGTCTGCTCCTGCCAGGTCCTGTTTAATAGACCTTACTGATGTCCAAATGTAACTTCAAGCTTGGGTCACATGACCCAAGCAATAGTAACGTAAGAGGTTCCATAATATCCTCAGCAATAGTAACATAAGAGGCTTCATGGTAGTCTAGTCACCCTCACCTCTGCTCTCTCTGCTGTCTAACACAACCTGCCTTGACACCCAGAAAGACAGTACAATGGTGTATCTGTTTAGGGGTTACCAGCCATCGAAGTGTCCCTGTGTCGGCCTGTGTACTGGCAACTATCCATGTAGAGATCTCTGACCTGACCATTGGGGGAGGATTCAAGTGAAGGGGAAAGGGCTCAAGCAGGGAGGGGGAACTGCCTCCACAGCCTCCACACATCTGGCATATCTGAGCAACAGTATCCACAGCAGTGTCTTCCTGGAGTTCAGATCCTCTGCATAGCTCCAGTTCAAGCCGGAGTTTCAAGATAAGATAGTGGCCTAGAAGCTGGGACAAAATGAGTAACTGATTATGGTTAGGGATACAAAGGGAACAAAAATAATTTATCACTCAATCAGCTGCCTGTCTGGTCCCTAGAAGTCATGTGATTAGTACCACACAAACCTGCTGTCATCAAATCCAGGAACTTCCTCTATCTCCTGTGAGGATTCCTTACTGTGTCTGTAACCAACACAATGGCTATAGCAGCTGCAGGATCCAGAAGATTCCAGCAGACTATAAAGCAGGCTAACATTACTCTCCCAAGAAATATACAAGAGCCTTACTCTGGAAGGGTTGCCTAGCCACTTTAGCTGTTACCACCATCATTGCCCAAGGGCAAAGCTGAAAACTAAGCATAAAATCTAAATAGTGCTTTGGGCGCCTCTGCTGATGGCTCTGAAGGACCATAACCACCACAGCTGGGCAGTTTATCTCATCTATGGCTAGCTCACAGAACAGAGCCAAGTATCTTCACGAGAGAAGCTCCACACAGGAGTAAACATGGAGCCCACAAGAAACCAGAATGGATATAAAAATCAACATGGGATACAGCCTAGAGTAGAAGCAGAAAGGCAACCCTGCTGATCTGCAAAGGAGAACAACAGCATCCAGGCCAGCAACACCATGGTCGGACATCTCCATCCACCTCTCATTCCCACCTACAGCATCTATTCTGCATCCATGGAAGACCCTATCAACTGTGCAAGCTGTAAGCCTGGTGGTGGTGGCTCACATCTTTGATCCTAGTACTCAGGAGGAAGAGTTGTATCTCTGAGTTCAAGGCCAGTGTGGATTATAGAGTGAGTTCCAGGACAGCCAGCACTACACAGAGAAACCCTGTCTCAAAAATAAATAAATAAATAAATAAATAAATAAATAAATAAATAAATAAATAAAAAATAAAATGAACAAAAACAATAACAACATCGAAAATAAAAACAATGCAAGCTAGTGCTGTCCTCTACAATTCACACCTTTTACTATTCTCTCTCTCTCTTCCCTCTTTCCCTCTCTCACTCTTATCTATATATCTATATATTATATATGATTTAACATATATTAGCTGAATGGATTTTAAAAAACAGAACATGTGTGTCTGTTGTCTACAAGAAACTCACCTCAGCTTTACAGATGGTCACAACCTACCCTACCAACTGACTTCAGTAAAGAGTAGAAACTCTGAAGAGAATACAAGGTGAAATGAAGATGGATTTGAAAAAACTCAGGAGAAGGGCTGGTGAGATGGCTCAGTGGTTAAGAGCACTGACTGCTCTTCCAGAGGTCATGAGTTCAATTCCCAGCAACCACATAGTGGCTCACAACCATCCATAATGAGAACAAATTAAAAACCTATGGGCCAGAGCGAATGGGGGCTAGAGAGTGGGGGCCTCGAGGGGGGTCAGAGCGAGGGGGGCTGGAGCAAGAGGGAGAAAGGGAAAGGGGAAAGGGGAAAAAAGGAAAAGAAAAACTCAGGAGAAAGTTAACAAATAGAAGAGATCAAGCAGAAGGCAGATAAGGACTCAAATATATATTTACCCATTCTGTCTGTGTGTGTGTGTGTGTGTGTGTGTGTGTGTGTGTGTGTGTGTGTGTGTGTATGCGTATATTTGCTACTCTATTATCATATCAGAATGGGTTAACTGCTAAGTGTGACTACTACTATAGACTGTACTCAATCCACAGGGACAGACTGGAGATAGAGCCTGATGCCCAGAATAGCAGCATAGCAGAGGAAATTATTATTGCAATGTCTGTCTTGAACATTAAAAACCCCTCTACTGAAAAAAGAGAAGTAACCTTGGAGAGAATCTTAGCTAGCTGACAAGATATTCACTATCTTAAATAAGATCTAAATCTTAAACAGAGTATCTAGAACATAGAAATAACTCAAAAATAAAGAATCAAGAAATCAAGCAACCCAATTAAAAATCAGGTTATGGATCAGAACAACACATCAGATACACATCCGAAGAAAGAAGTCCATATGCCGAGGTCAAATCACAGAAACAAAAGCATCACAAGTGAACCAAACAGCACATCTTCCATAAAATCCACTAGCCCCAAAGAAGTATTTTTTACTGAGAACTACCTAGATGAATCCCCATTACAGAATTTAAAAGAATAGCCATGAACTTTATTTTAAAATTCAAGGAATTTAAAGAAGACACGAATGAACTGTTCACTGAACTCTAACAAGATAATAAGTACTTGAATGATGTCCAAGAAAATACAAATATATACATTAATGAAATGACAAAAATAATTCAGGACTTGAAAACTGAGTTCAATAAAGAGTAGAAACATTGAAGAGAACACAAGCTGAAATGAAGATGGATTTGAAAAACTCAAGAGAAAGCTAACAAGTAGAAGAGCTCAAGTAGAAGACAGATAAGGATTCAAGGATAAAAGTTGAGAATTTAGACAAAATAAGCAAAGAAAATGGAAACAAAATTTTATGCACAGAATAGGTACATTTAGAAAATGTGGGACATCACCCAAGACAAAAACTTCAAATTATAGGAACAGACGAGGGAAAATAATTTTAGGTTAATGGCATAGGTCAAATCTTTAACAAGTTCTGGATAACACTTGAAATGTAAATGAAGAAAATATCTAATAAAAGTTGAAAAAGAAAAAAAAAATCTTTAACAAGATCATAGAAAAATATGCCCCCAACTAAGGAAAGACATACCCCTACAGATATACAAAAAAAGAATCACACAAACCCCTAACTAGACACGACTAAAAATGAAACACCACAGCATAGGCAAAACAGTAAGAAATGATACAGAAAACCGTAAGAGAAAAACGCAAGTCATGTACAAAGGAAAGCCAATCAGAATAACACTTGATTTCTCAAGTGGAAACTCTAAAAGTCAAGAAATCCTGGAGTAATATATGCCAAGTGCTAAAAGACCATAACCACCAACCTAGACTACTATACCCAACAAAACTATCCACCATAGTTGAAGGAGAAAGAAAGATTTTCCATGATCCAAGTAATCTTTAAAAATTATATCAAGCAGCAACAAAAAAATCATTTAACAGAATACTGGAAGCAGTACTATGTACTGAAGAAAGGAATATGCATAGCTAAGAGACTCTAGAAATAAAACAAATTAACATTTATTTTAACCCACAACTAAGAATATAACCCAGCATAAATAAATAAATAAATAAATAAATAAATAAATAAATAAAAATGAATAAAATCTACAGTCACTCTTTAGTTCACTGCTACAGGTCTGGAAGTAGATTTGCAAGTTTTCAAATGGCAGGGGGTTGGGGGGAAGGGAAAAAAGGAACAGGCAAATCACCTAAGAAAAGTGAAAAAATCAATTCAATAATAATTCAATATTAATGGTCTAAACTCTCCAAATCAAAAGACACAGCTGAATGGATTTTAAAAAACAAAACAAAACAAAAACAAAACACATGTATTTGTGGTCTATAAAAAAAACTATCCTCAGCTTTAAAGATGGACACAGCCCATCCTACCAAATCTAGGTAAACCACCTGAGGACCTCTCAGAGCCACACCCCCCACAGTCCTTCTAGATGTATCACCCCAAAATTTCCTACTTCTAATTGTCAGTCAGACAGAGCTTACTCACAATAGAACAACTATACTTAGAGAACCAAACAAAACTGGTGCACATATGAACTCACAGACCTACATGATAAATTTCTAGCACCAAGTGAAAGGGAAATGTGTTGTGGATAGCCCTGGGGCTAATTATATTTGATGTTAAATCTGTTCTCCTTTGAGTAGTTTCAGAACAAGGAATGAGTCAGCACTCAGGTGATTTCCTGTAAACCTGCTTCCCACCTTAATTTGTAAAATAAAGGAGAGCTGATGATTGGGCAGATAAAAGGGAAGGTGGAAGAGAAGGTGGGTGGGAGAAGAAGGGGAAAATGGAAGAGGGAGAGGATGCAGAAGAGGAGGAAGACGAAGAAAAGCAGAGCAGAAGCACATGGCCTGGAGAAACCGCAGGTTCTAAGCTGTGGAAGATGGTAGTGTAGTGGTAGATCTGCCCAATCTAGGCACACAACATGTAATCATATTAACTGTGTTGTGTTTTCATTGCCGGGGCATATTTGGGAGAAGATTTACCACAACAGAAGTGGACATAATATTGCTCCCAACCAAGAAGCTCTTTGCAACTGGTACCTGTTAGAAAAGGGAAAATCAACTTTCTTCAATAGAGTGTCTCTGAGTTTATCAACCATATTCCAGAGAAGGCCCTATGCTCAGGAATAGGTCAACACAAAATGGACTCCATTTGTGTGTATTGTGTATGAGTGTGTGGTGTGCATGCACACATGTGTGTGTGCACATGAAATTTTGTTTTATTTTTGTACTCTTTACCTCATTGATTATTTTTAGTTTCTCTGTTTTGAGGAGAGAGAGAGAGAGAGAGAGAGAGAGAGAGAGAGCTCTATAGGATGTATTGGCAAGTAGTCAAGTGGGTAAGATCTGGAAGAAGTAAAGAAGGAGAAGGAATATGATCAAAATATATTGTATGGGTAAACTAATGAAAATAAAAATAGAGTTCAAATTATAAAAAAAGAAAGCAAAACCATAAGTCCCCCACCCCTAAAAAATGTGTTAATCCCAACCAGTCATGAACCTCATTGAAAATTATCTGGAGTATCTCCCAAGCAAAAATGCAAAAGAATGATTATTACTTGTAGGCTTTAATTTTTCAACTCTACTTTATTTAGGGATCTTCAACTCTTCAACCTTCCTTTTAGACAACCAAAGGTAGGAAAGAAAGATGGTTAATAGGACAAGGGGGTTGTGGACATGTTTAAAAGTAGTTCTTTGGGGGCGATTCCAATCTTCATTGTCAGGATATCAGCAGTCCAGTCCAATAGCAAACCCGAAACACAAATAAGTAGCAGCAGCTCCATCCAGCAGAAACCACAAGGTTCCGCCCAATCACAAGTCAGCAGAATCAGAAAGAAGCAGCCAGAATACCACAAGAAGTTCTTTGGCTCATTTCTCCCTACAAAATCAAGTCAAGTAAGACCAGCAAAGCATTGCACCGTGTAGCAAGGCAAGAGCGTCCTTTCACTGTCTGTGGGGTTCTATTTACACTCTTTCCAAACATCACACATCCTCTCAAGCATCTGCTACAGCAAAACATACGCCTGCTCACAAGTCAACTTCCAGAAAAATAGGACACAGGACACATGACACAACTGAGTTTCTAACAAAACCAGAAATTTCCACATTTACTATGTTCAAGCAATCCAAAGAAGAAAAAAAAAAAAGAAGAGCTGAAGAATTAGATAAGGACATCAATCCAAGCTATGAAAATTAAATTCAGTTAAGAGATAGAATTGCTGAAGAAAAGCCAAAGTGAAATGATTCTGAAAATTAAAAACCCAATAAGCCAAATAAAAACTTTGGTGGCAAGCCTCCCCAACAGCAGGATCATGCGGAAAGCAAAGTCAGGGCTCTAAGACAAGGTAAAGGAATTGGATTGCTCAGTAGAGCTCAAGGAGAATTTTTTCAAATAAATGAAAAGAACACAGGGGAGCTTTGGGACACCATGAAGATCTAACCTACAAATTATAGGCATAGGAGAAGGAAAACACAACAATTAAGGTATGGAGAAAATTTTCAACACTATCAAAGGAGAAAATATCTCAAACCTAGAGAAAGGAATGCCCATCTGGGTTCAGAGGCCTACTGAACTCCAAATAGATGGGACCAGAAAAGAAACTCCCCATGACATATTATAGTTAAAACATTAAAACATAGAATAAAGAAAGAGTATTGAATGTTGTGAGAGAGGAGGGTCAAGTAACTTCTAAAGGCAGGTCCATCATAGTAACCTGATTTTTTTGACAGAAACTTTAAAAACCAGAATGGCATGAAAAAATTGTTTTCTAACTTCTAAAAGACCACAGTCGTGGACCCAGCACTATAACATTAAAATTGAAGGAGAAATTTTTTTTTCTGTGATTAAAAACAAGTTAAGGTAATGGATGACCACTATTTCAACAGAAGATATTGGTAGAAATGCTTCAGTCTGGGGAAAAGAATAAACAGACCTGAAAATGCCATTTCCTCAACTGAGGCTCCGCTGACTCTAGCTTGTGTCAAGTTGATGAACAAAACCAACCAGTACAAAATCATGTATGCTCAAGCTATATCCGGTGTGGTACACAGCCTCCTTGCTGCCTGTAGCTCAAGATGTAGAACTCTCAGGTCCTTCTCCAGCACCATGTCTGCCTGTATGCTGCCATGCTTCCCACCATGATAATAATGGACTAAATCTCAAACTCTAAACTGGCCCCAATTAAAGGTTTTGCAAGCCGACTTCATACAGTCTCACTTGAAAATAAACCTCGTGATCTAGCCTTTGTGGTCATGGATAGACACTGTGATGGATTTCCCCCCCCCCCCAGCTTAATTTAGAAATTCTCTCTTGGTCGTAAGTGTCATGGTCTACTCTAGGTTCTTTATAGACAACAGAATGGATACCCCTAAGCTGATGTATATACAGTCTTCCTTGGTTGTGAGATTCCTGCTCTATCTAGTCTTTGTAGTCATAAGATAGACATACTTCTGTAGTTAGTGTTCACACCTTGGTTGTGGGTACTTTGAAAGACTACACACACTATTGTTGAAATACCACCTTATCCAAGTGGATGGATGTCCCATGGAATTTGCACACTCTCCATTGCTCCTGTGCTCTGTTATCAGCAATTTGGGTTCGTAATGTATACACAGTAATGGATTTTCTCCAGCTGATTTTCCACATTCTGTATTCTTCAGATGAGCACAGAAACAGATGCCTTCCTCACTGGTCACCAGGTTCATGGTCCCTTGTATATGTCAGGAGCATAGTCACTAACATGCTTTCCTGGCAATATTCATATTCTGGTTCCCAAGAACACAAAGACTAACAAAGGCCAACTTCAGATCAATGGGTGGCTCCTACTTCATCCTAAGCTCTAGGGTTGCTTGTGCTGTTAGGGTCACAGCTACAACCAGTTCAGGGAACCCTATGGAAGAGGAGGTGGAAAGAGTGAAAGAGCCAAAGCCTCCAGAGCTCCCAGAGACTAAACCTCCAACCAAAGAGTACCCATGGCTCCACTGCATATGTAGCAGAGGATGGCCTTGTGGGACATCAATGGGAGGAGAGACCCTTGGTCCTGTGAAGGCTTGATGCCACATTGTGGGGGGAATGCCTAGACAGGGAAGTGGGAGTGGGTAGGTGAGTGGAGAGAACACCCTCATAGGAGCAGGAGGAAGGGGGGAGGGAATGGGGGGTGGTGGAGGGGAAACCAGTAAAGGGGATAACATTTGAAATGTAAATAAAGAAAATATCTAATAAACAAATTCAAAAAAATATTTCCTCTATGGCTAAAACAAAATAGAGAGTTCTCAAATTAATAACTTAATGATGTTCTTGTTTCTTGAAGAAAACAAGAAGAGTAAATAGGAAGAAATAATCAAAATCAGAGGTGAAATGGTAGCAAAAAAAGTGGTACAATGAATCAATGAACATTTGATTCTTTGGAAAGATTAACAATACTGATAAACCTTTAACCAAATTAACCTAAAATAAAGAGAGATGACCTAAATTAACAAAAATAGGCATAAAAGGGAAGACCTCACAATGGACAATGGAGAAATGCATCAAATTATAAGGATATAGTTTTACAAGTTATTCTATCAGACTGGAAAATCAAAAAAAGAAAGAGACAAAGAGACAAAGAGACAAAGAGACAAAGAGAGAAATAAAGAAAGAAAGAAAGAAAGAAAAGAAAGAAAAGAATGACTTTCTAGATACATATGACCTACCCATATAAAACCAAAATGAAGTAAGTAATTTAAACAGACACATAGCAACCAATGAAGTAGAAATAGTAATTATGAATCTTCAAATTATGGATGGAACACAGGGCCCCCAATGAAGGAGCTAGAAAAAGTAGCTGAAGGGGTCTGCAACCCTATAGGAGGAACAACAATATGAACTAAGTAGTACCTCCCAGAGCTTGTGTCTCTGGATGCATATGTAGCAGAGGATGGGCTAGTAGGCCATCAATGGGAGGAGGGGCTCTTGGTCTTGCGAAGATTATATGCCCCAGTACAGGGGAATGCCAGGGCCAGGAAGCAGGAGTGGGTGGGTTGGGGAGCAGGTGGGGGGGGAGGGTATTTGGGACTTTTGGGATAGCATTTGAAATGTAAATGAAGAAAATATCTAATAAAAAAAAGAATCTTCAAATTAATCAAAGCCCAGATAACATGAATTATTGCAGAATACTAACAGGCTTACAAATCATCATAATACTCCTCAAATTTCTCCATAATTATAAAGAAAGAATGCAACAAAGACCAAGCCGAGAGAGAGAGAGAGAGAGAGAGAGAGAGAGAATTGTGAGACACTCTCTCTAGTGAATATGGGGAAATTCTCAATAAAACACTTTCAAATTGTATTCGAGTACATATCTAAAAAAATTATCCATCACAATCAATTACAATGTGATCACTTATTAAATACAGAAAAGATCTTTGACAAAATCCAATATTCCTTTATAATACTAGTCCTGGGAAATCCAGAGCTGTAGGGAACATATGCAAATGTAATAAAAGCAACATACAATAAGCTCACAGTCAATACTATCCTAAATGGGGAAAAATTCACAGTAGTTCCACTAATATCAGGAACAAAATAAGGATGTCCACTCTCCAGCAAAGGACACCATCATTTGAGGGAAGGAGCCGTGTAGAGTGCCACCAACAGTCCTTCCTGGAGACTTTTACATCTGACATCTGACAGGGATTCATATTGGAACATACAAAGAACTTAAAAAAAAAAAAACCACTAAACTCCATTAAAAAACAAATAACCTAATTAAAAATTGGGACATAAAAGTATATAGAATTCTCAAAAGAAGAAATACAAATGGCAGAGAAATACCTTTTTTTTTAATGTTCAGCATCCTTAGTCATTGGGAATTAAGTGGGGTTGGGGTATATGGAGAGAGGAGAGGGTGATGAGAATGGCTGATCAAGAAAATATGGAAAGGCCCTGTGGAATCCTACTATTTTGTAAATCTATTAAAGAAAATGATTATTAAGTCTGACTGGAGATACTGTGTGAGTGGATAACGCTCCTCCCAAAAGCCAAATGTTATTAAATGAAAATCCCAGTACCAAGTATGGGATACTTGCCTGTGATCTGTTGGTTAACAAGGCCCCAGAGGGCCCCACACAGTGCAGGGTACTGCCAATGTCCACCCCACTAGTTAGGTCCTGTTGCTGAAGAAGCCACACACTCACATTGTATGACACTGAGGTGAGAAGCCTGACCTGGGCTGCAAGGGTGCCTTCCTGCTGAGCAGACTGCATAGTGCCATGTAGGCTGCTGGTGGACAAAATCATCAATGCCCTACAGTCATCTGAGAGGAAAGCGTCAACTGAGAACCTGCCTTGATCATATTGGACTCCGCACATCTGTGGGGACTGCCCTGCATGTTAATTGATGAAAGAGGGGCCGTCCCACTCTTGAAGGTCCTGACGCACCTAGGCAGGTAACCCTGCATGCCAGAGGGTGAGCGGGGAGAGTGTTGAGCCTCTGTGCCTCTGTGGTTTCTTTTTTTTTGGTTTTTTGAGACAGGGTTTCTCTGTGTAGCTCTGGCTGTCCTGGCACTCACTTTGTAGACCAGGCTGGCCTCAAACTCAGAAATCCGCCTGCCTCTGCCTCCCGAGTGCTGGGATTAAAGGCGTGCGCCACCACTCCCGGCGCCTCTGTGGTTTCTAGTCAAGGGCCTGCATTTCCCTCAAAGATGGAGTGTGACTTGGAAGTGCTACCACATAAATCCCTTTGTCCTCTAACTTGCTTTCAGTCACGGTGTGGCTTCACAGAAAGGAAACTGAAACAAACGTGAATATTAACTATCCTGTGGCCAGTAAGGTCCTGGGTGGACGCTCTTGGCAAACGGTGAGTGACGGGAGTACAGGGACAGTGGGAACCAAGTCATACTAAACCTTAGTGGGGTCGAGGAAAAAATTAGTTCCCAGGGCAACAGAAAGCCTTTAAGGAAGTCAGTAGGAGATGAAAAGAGAGTAGATCCTATCTGCACTGGGGAAAGGTGCTTCTGGGTGCAGGATGGAGCAGGGGCTGGGGCTGGGGCTGGGGCTGGGGCTGGGGCTGGGGCTGGGGCTGGGGCTGGGGCTGGGGCTGGGGCTGGG